>JBBPFP011119688.1:0-11887 GCA_037974795.1 Kaempferia galanga | reverse complement strand
ATATTTGATTGATGATGTGGATGTGGGGACCATAAATATTTGGATGAAATATTTGAAGCCATTGTGGATGCCCTTATTGTAAATAGGAAGTCAAATGGCACGTGGCAATTGGCGCATGGCAACTGGTAAACATCTGTAGCGTTGCCGCCGCAGTCCGAGGAACGAGAAAGCGAAGACCAAGTCTTGGTGTCGCCCTAGCTTCCCCGATCCCCATCCCACGGGATCCGCGACGCGCTCAAGGAGGGGGGCGAGGACCCATCCCTCAATCGGAGGACGAGGAGGCGATCTTGGAACCCTTAGCTTTGGCGATAGCGCGATCCGTTTGTCTCAGCGGCTCCGACTGTCGCCTTCCTCGCCTGGCGCGGCGCCGGTCGCCGGAGATCATGAGCGGACGCCCCGAGCCGGTCTCGGATCTCGGCGGCGGTTCCACATTGCAATCCCCCTCGAATGGACGCAGCTTTCCGACCCGCCGTCGTCATCGACAACGGGACCGGGTATCGCCTTCTTGATCTCGATCTGTGAATTTCCCGTCTGGAACTCATATTATTCGAACGGGTTATTTTGATTGTGTGTGTTTGTTGTCGATGATAGAAATAGTCGATCGGAATGTTTATATTCATATAGTAAAATACCTGTTAGGAACGGTGGCAGCCCTCTTTGATGGGGGTGCACTGCCTTCTTGGAGGTAAGTTGTTGTTGGTCCCTTGTCATGCGGTTTCCTTGGGCGTTGATATTAATGGTCTCGTAACTCTGACTCTAGGAATGATTAGTCCTATTCTCCTAGAGTCATTTCTGTTATAATATGCGACATAACCAAGCCTTATCTCTCCTGGAGCTTTAAATTCTTTCATAAGATTTGTACAGAAACATGGGTCCAATGGGTGGAGCTAGTTTGTTGGAGTTTGATGAGTCCAAAAAAGGGTCTAAGTTGGCCTTCCAGTTTATTGTGACATTTTATTGAAGCAATGATGCTAGGCTGCTAACTCATGGTGAAGAGTTTAATTGCTTCTATCAGCAATTACTTTGGAGGATTATTAACCTGATTACTATATATATTCAATGCAAAACTAGAGGCGAGCAATTTTGGATTGCTTTAGTTATTATAGAGCTGAAACCTATAATATACGGATGGGTTTGTCAGTTCTAAAAATTGCCAATGTGTCACACTGTACTGTGCATCTCTTTTGACATGCTGTAACTGGGCAATTTCAAGTACCACACTGGAGCCTATTGTTTAAGTATCTCATAGCTAATCCTAATTAAGTACCTTCTCTTCAAATGGCTCACATCTAAATTTTCTTAAATGGATAAATTAAACCTTCTTTTCAGAACTATCAAATATGTTTATTCATTTAAATCTAAATTAAACCCTACTCGTTGCAATAATAAATCTAATGCATAAATGGATTGTTGTAGAAGCGATATTCTAAGCAACTTTCCCTTTTTCTAATGGATTAGTAGCCAGAACACATTTGGTTTTTATGTCAGAAACTCAGATTTTTTTTGTGCCCTATAACTTATCCATCAAACTGGGTGCTATTCCAGTGTGGCATCAAGAGACCTTATGGTCAAAGACCCAAAAAAACTGGTCACTATTCCTAGCGTAAGTTCTTGTCCCCATAAAGGATGACCTTATTATTTGCAAATTAGATCAATATCTTCTGCTGAAAGAGAAATTAGTCCGCATGCGGCCTCTTTGTCTTTTGATATGAGGCCAGCTTGAGTACCACATAAAGAAGTCCCATAGAGGGATAAAAATTGATCTGATAATCCCTGTTGGCACTCTAAAGCTTGCTCAGGTTTTTACCTTGCAAATTAGCTCTATTTTTGTGGTATTTGATTGTGTTCAAGAATAACTATTTTTTTCATTTTGGAATCATAAAGATTTGTCGAAATAACTTGGATATTTGAATAATGGTAGGTATAGGTGACAACTGACAATAGTTTTGAGTAAGGTTAATAGTAATTGGGCACGAATATCTAACATGGGTATAGATCCAAGTCTTTGACACGACTATATTTAAAACTTTACATTTGACCAAAAAAATATTTCTAATGCTAGGTGTCCACTTGAAGTTTCAGTTCGGGACAGAAATTACATTGGGGATAGATGAAGAATCAAAGTATCGAAGGATTTGAGAACAATTAATTATAGTTTCATTCATTAAATGTGTATTCATCGGGAAGCTTGATATTTGACTTAAATGCAACATCCTTATATTATTTGTATGCACAATGCACCTTCATAAAGTTTAGCTCCACTTTTATCTTGCCTATATGAATTTTCTTTCTACAGGTATACTAAAGTGGGTTTGGCTGGCAATGTTGAGCCATCCTTTTCTATTCCTACTGTTGTAGCCGTCAATGAGTCTTTCCTGAACCAGTCAGATGGACGCAATATGGGAAATTATTTAGCACAGTATAATGCCGGAATAATGGCTGATCTTGACTATTTCATTGGAGAAGAGGCTCTGTCACTGCCCACAAGTGGAGTTTACAATCTCAGTTACCCTATACAACGCAGTAAGGTGTGTTTTAATGGTTATTTACCATTACTACTCAGGCTTTATTCAGGAGAATTTAATCAACAAACAAACTAATTCTGTTCATCTGAGCTCAAAACTTGCAATATTTTCTGCTGATTACATGTGAATTGGTGTCTTCACCAGCAAATTATCCTTTGCAATTTTAATGCATTACTAACATAGTACAGCATGACTGACATCGCTTTCATGTGCATCATGCTTCAATTTGTGCTTCAGAACATCCCTTCATTTAGACTATGTCAATAACTAAAATTTTTGTAGGTTACTAATTGGGACACCATGGAAAAATTCTGGCAGCAGTGCATCTACAATTACTTAAATTGTGATCCTGAGGATCACTATTTTCTCTTGACTGAGAGCCCAATCACTTCCCCAGAAGATCGCGAGTATATGGGAGAAATCATGTTTGAAACATTCAATGTCCCTGGACTTTATATAGCAGTCCAACCAATCCTTGCGCTATCTGCTGGGTGCTCAACTGACAAAGTTAGTGAAGTATTTTAGTTAATATATATTTGTTGGAAGTTTGAAATGAATTAATCTAGTCCATATAGCATTTACTTTTTCTACAGTTGATTATATTTAGTTAGATACTTTTTGATGCTTCAATTTTGGAAACTACTCCCATAATATTTCTTAAGAGCTACAGTCTTCCATGACTGTTATTATTATATTGACCATGATACTTGATTTTTTTGGCATCTATCCACCTCTTCATTTGTTGTCTTGTAAGAGCAGTATCAATAGCTGTTGGTGCTTGTCTATGATGTTGCTTCTTACTGCCTCCTACCATATTTCTGAGCCGTCACTTAAGTTTACTTCCCCAGACTTAAACTTACCTATGCTTCACGATGAAACTTGGGTTGTCGTATAGATCATTGATATCTTTGATTTTCAGTTCATGATTTTTAATTTTTTGTTAGGTCTCTTTCTCTACATTGTACCTCTTCTGTAATTGTACCTCACTTATTTTATCATGGAAATTTTCTCATCGATACAGATTTAGCTTGATAGGAAAATCATTGTTTAGAAATAGTTTATAAGTTGTAGGATGTTTTGAAACTTGTTTTTTTTCCATTTACAGCAAATGTTTTACAGAATTTGTTCAAATTAACTTTAAATAATGAGTACAGAAGTCAATGGCAAGTATTTTCAAAACCTGTATTGTAAGTCCAATTTTGAAAACTGAAACCACAAGGATGGAATGTGCATCATCTCTGTCGTTAGTGTTCAGATTTTTTTAAAACAAGTAGTGACTGCTCTTCCTCTTAGCCTCTTAGGATAAAAAGGAAATTTTAGAAGATCTAATTCAATCCACCGTTTCACAGATTGGAGCAGTCGGCTGTTAGAAAGTAACATATGGTAGGCTTGAAAATCGTAGGACTAATGTGTGGGGTTACTAAAAAGAATAAAAACTTTAAATTACTAATGTGCAAAAGTAAATAGATGTGGTTTTAATATCTGATAAAATAAGAGGATTCAGGTTTGGATGAAAAATTCTAAGTTAGAAATGTGAAATTTATTAGAATGGAAAGTGTAAGGTTATGAGACCAAACAATGCATTGGTTAAGGAAATAAAAAATAGTTTAATTAATTTAAATATTACTAGTGATATTGTGTTGTATAGAGCTCAATGGAGGATAAATAATTGGGACAATATGATGGTGATGATGATAACTGCTCGTCTTTTGGCCATAGTTCTGAAGCACAATGTTTTGAATAATGGATTTATGAGTATTTTATTCTAGAAGTTCGATGAGGAGAATATGCTTCATGAACTTTATTTGTATGATTTGGAATTTTGAGGGAAAGAATGAAAATATTGTTCAACTGTTTTTCTGTCAAATACATGTGAAATGGATATTCTCGTTATGTAATATTGGCATTTAAGCTTCCCAGCAGGCTACATCTTTCTCCCCCCTTCTCCAATTTATTGTAAATCCTTTGCCAATTTGTTTTTAATATAAGCAGCTATCTTAACTTATCTTCATTGTGAACAAAATTTTCTCATAATTTGAGTTGCATATCTCTTTGTGCTCTGTATACTTTCTTTTTATGGTTGATTGGTTTATTTTGTCAGCCTCAAATGACAGGAGTTGTAGTTGACATTGGAGATGGAGCTACTCATGTTGTACCTGTTGTAGATGGCTATATAATTGGAAGTAGCATCAAATCTTTCCCAATTTCTGGCAATGACGTGACTCAAGTTGTTTTACAACTTCTACAGGTGAAATTATTCTCTACCATATTGGATCATAAAGTGTATATTGTTACTGGATGCATACATGGATGTTTCGAGGAAATATTACATACTACTGAGAGTTTCAGTATGGTGTAAATATATTGATATGATTTCAGTATTTATTGGATCACCACTGCCCTTTTTCTGATTATTTCTGGTTTTAGAAGTGCAGCATGTTGTCATGTGCCATTTCCATCTCTATTTCCCATCCTCTCCATGCTCAAATTAGTAAATGTTATTTGAAATTTTAATGATTTTATGATTTTTTTTTGTCGTTCTAGAATATCTATTCTCAAAGTTATGTTATGTCTATTTAAAAAATAACTTGTGTTATTATGTCTGAAATTCTTACTACTGATAGGCTGGTAAGTTCCTGGGGCCGTAAGACCACCATGCTAATCTCCTCTTTGGTAAATATGATTCCTGGGAAAATGATATTTTCTTCAGAATCTGTTTGACACTGCAATCCATAGATGGCAAGAACATCTATTTTTCATATGCTCTTGCAAATTTGCAATTAATACTTTGTTTTGTCCAAACTACTACATACAATTCTGCATATTACTGCATCGCTCATTTTCTTTTAATGATTCAAAATTTTCTGATTGGTGTGTTATTCGATTTGTTTTTTGACTTACACTCAGTTGTGATTAGCACCCAGACAGGCCTTTGAACTAAATTGAATCTTATTATTCAATGACATAGTATTTTGATTATTACTTCGCTCAATGATTGAATCTTCATGAAAGAATGCAACAGCTGTAGCAGATAAGAGAGGGTTGAAATAGGACATCATGTATTAGGTGGTACATATATCGTTTTGTTGCTTTATTTGCATTCATCTTGCAGTTATGCTTTAATGCACCATCAGGATTTCATTGAAGCTTCACCTGTACTGATTGTTTTTGGTTAATAGGAGATTTCTTCTAAGACAAAGATCTTAGTTTTTTCTCTCATTATCAGACTGTTGAAAAAGAATTTCTTTCTCTAAATTTCAGTAATATAGGAACGCAGCCCAGTGTTATTGCTGAAGGCATCAATTTTTTGGCTTATGTAATACATCTATCAACATATTGATAGTATAAACAAAGTGGTCACATCGTGGGATCTCTTTTGATTTTTGCACAGTTATCATGTTCAATATTCGTTTTGCTCTTCCCTTAAGAAATGCAGCCTAATTGAAGCAACAGCAGAGAAGGACAAACTAAGTAAATTTTGGTTCTTAAGTTTGATATAAATAGCTAGACCAGAAGATTTTTTCGTGATACCCAATAGTTGAACTTCCCTGGATAGTGAAAGGGTTTAATTCTTGTGCGTCAAGTGTATCTAGTATTTCTGTACATGTTGTCATTTCAATTTTCTTAATTTAGGGGAATGGGTCAGCTTTACTTCATTTTTCCTAGATAAAAAAGATTGCATAGATATGATGTGTTCACAGTTAGCTACAACTAAACTTCGTTCAGGAAAGAGGAGAGCTTATTCCACCAGAAGATTCTCTTGGAATAGCTAGGAAGGTGAAGGAAATGTACTGTTACACATCTTCAGATATTGTCAAGGTAACTCTTACATTTCAAATTATGGATATATTTATTTTGTATTGAGTTGTTCTGCTTCCATTTGTGAGGATTGTGAGCTATCTTAAATGGATGAAAATTAAGATTAATTTGATTCTCTTTAATTTTGATCTAAGCTGAAGGTATGATGATCATCATATATTATTCTATTCAAACAACCTGTCATTTCTGTTTTCCTGTTACATGAGTGGCTCAATTTTCCAATTCCCACCTAGGCTGGCATAGAATTTTCATTTAAATCAACTATCGGGTCTGGCTTTAATTAACCTCTAACTACCGTGTGTGGGCTTTTTATAGAAGATGATTCAAGCTCAGTCCACCTTGAATCAGAGAAAGGGTTACGTTTGAAAAATGATAACTTAACCGTCTCTCTTATAGAAGATAAGGCTAGCTGAACACTGATAGGGGCTGCAATTATGACTTTCATTTGCAGGAGACAGGTCATTGAATTTCATGTGGCTAGGATTCACCTACAAATGCCACAATTAAGGGAAGGAGAGTTATTTGGATTTGAGTCATTACATGTCTAGAATCTAGGGTCCCTGCTCCAAATATATGGATAGAAATTTAACAAAGTTAAGGATATTTTGCTTTCATCTCCCAAGTGAGCTGTGTTACTATTTTGGTATTTTGGATGCCCCCTCTCTCATGAATATGAACTCCAAGTGTGCGTGTGTTTGGATGCCCCCTAAACCCTAAAGCCTATAACTTGTTAATATTTAACAAAACTGATGTGGTAGTAGTTTTTTTTTTGGTTTATTACATGATGAAAGTAATTTCATATTATGTATGCCTAACTAGCTTAAAAAACATTTCTTTTTCTTAATAAACATCTTGTCATATTCTTTATCCATACATGATCACATAACATATGCAGGATTCTAATAATGATAACTTGGATGATTTCAGGAGTACAGTAAACATGACAAGAAGCCTGACAAGTACATCAAGAAATGGGCTGGCGTTAAACCAAAGACCAGGGTGCCCTTTTCATTTGATGTTGGCTATGAACGCTTTCTTGGACCTGAGGTCAGTTGTCATTTTAAATCTTATCATCTTCAAGATAGGAACCTGTCTTTGTTACTCAAAATGTTTATATTTCTTTTGAATGTTTTTGAATTTGCTTCCTGTCTTAACCTATTTTGCATGTCATTATCTACTTTCTAATGCATATTGTCCTGACAAGTTTTGTCATTGATGCTTGTGAAAAACATATTGTATTATTTAGAGATTGACTAGAATAATTTGTTTGGTGCCACTATAAGACTCGGGTCATTCAACATTGACTCCAAACTTTGAACTTTATGCAATCGGTACTTTATGATGAACGTTATTGATGGTTGGTCCCAACCAGCTGGCTTCACAAGCTTTATGAGTGTTTTTCATACAAAATAGATAAATTTGATTGAAGGAGCTTGTCATGAGCTCTGAAACAGGGAGAATTAAAATTTAAATGTACGGAGAATTAAATTCTATTGGATATGATGTGCTATAGATTTTTCCTCGCTTAGTGCTTCCCGATGACACGGAAATTAAATTTTAAAATTATTCACAAAATAACATTCTTGTATGCTCATCTTCAAATTTAAGCCTTTTTGATTCTTCCCACTGCTGGCTTCTTTACAAAACATCTAATTCTTTGTGCAGGTTTTCTTTCATCCTGAAATCTACATGAGTGACTATGGTACTCCGTTATCTGTAGTAATTGACAACTGTGTTCAGTCAGCACCAATTGACACCAGAAGGGGTTTATATAAAGTACAATCTATAACCGAATCAACTAAACTGCATTTTGTTAACATCATTTATCAGATAGCAAAAGGACTACTAATTTTTGTGCTTTTGGAACTTCTTTTAGAATGTAGTTTTATCCGGGGGATCAACTATGTTTAAAGGTTTCCAAAAAAGATTGCAGAAGGATTTAAAGAAAATAGTTGATGATCGAATCACAACATCCAATGCTCGCCTTGGTGTGGATGTAAAAGTAAGTTTGGTCTTGTTGGCATTTTATATGTTATTGGACAAATGTGACCATGTTTCTTCTGTTTCCAGTCTCAGCCGGTGGAGGTTAACGTTGTAAGCCACCCTATTCAGAGGTCTGCAGTTTGGTTTGGAGGTTCTGTAGTTGCATCGCTACCTGAATTCTACGAGGTCCATAACTTTTCCCTTTCATTATTCATTACCCAATTGTTTGTTGTAAATCATACAGTACATGTACTGTGAAATACTTATCTCAGCTATACGTATTTGTTTAATATCTGCCCCACATTTTATACCAGCATAAAGCTAGTCTAACTTCTTCTAAAATGTTCTCTTTTCTTTAAATCCATGACAATCACACACGATCAAGTCCTCAAATTTATCTCCATTATAGTTGTTTCGCATTTCTTCTGAGCAGAAAATCTTAATGGATTTTTCATTTAATCATAACAATCTTTAAACGAACAGTTTAATAGACAGAGAACTGCCAGCTATACTGTTGCTTATCCATGTCTTTCAACTGGAGTTTAGTTTGAAATCTTGTGCCATAGAATAGAAGAAACATTTCCAACTAGTGAACTCAATGTTATAAACTAGGCTGGCTGGACTTAACTCTCAAAGTCTCAATTGCTACAGAGATGTGTCAACGCATTGCTACGAATTAGAATTCTGGTCTATAATCCTGTGCAGGCATGGCCTTCTCTACCTGAACTTTGCTTCATTTGCTTTAACTATAGAAAAAAACTAACCAGATAAAATATTGTGACTTTTCCCCATCCTCTATACTCTCCTACTTTTCCACCCAAGTAACCCCAGCCTAAGGGGAGCAAAAACTAAAGGAAAAGCAAGCAGTTTGCATTAAATTATGATTTTATCTAACATCCGTCATTCTCCATAAGACGCAAAAGAATTTTTTAGTTTAGAAGTAGAAATCAAAACATTGTAAAGAATCCATTATGTTAAAATAAATAAATATTGTTCCACTATTAGACACGTATGGATTCAAATTTTACTTGACCCAATACACCAATGCCTCCAGTATTTAACCACGCTTTAATTTGACTAATTTTGCATTTTTTTTAGTGCTATCTTAGAAATCTGGTATATCTTATACACACTTAAGTGATCCTAGGTCTATTAAATTCATTTCTTACTTTTGCATTGACGATTTTCTCGGTGCTGGTAGTATATGAAATTGTCCTTTTTAAATTTTACCAGTTAAGGTAATCAAAAACTGAATTTATGTTTTCTTCTCTCTTATTTGTTGTTTGTTTCCTGATGATGGTTTTCTCTGATCTTTTTTTATCATGTTTTGTTAATCTTCAATAAAACTTACGTTTAGGTTACTTTTTTCCCCAGTCTTGTAACACAAAAGAGGATTATGATGAACATGGAGCAAGTATATGTCGAACTAGTCCTATCTTCAAGGGGATGTATTGAGGTTTTCATGCCCAATTCAAATATATAATGCATCTCCGTCCGTGGCAGTTTTGATTGTATGTTCGAACTAAGGGTTGCAAAGGAAAAAAAACTAGTTTTTGAGTTGTATATTAGATTAGATTTCGTATTAAGATTAATAATGTTATCATTGATTCATTTTTTAGTAGTCCACAGTTGCATATCATCCATCTAATAATTAGTTATTGTTGCATTTTAATGCAATCAAGCAGGATGAATTAAGAGGGATGACTACTTGTTTTGTTTTTATAAATTGTAAATCAATCATTATATTTTGTTAGATTTCTTTTTCTTCTTTTCTGGAAGAATTCATCAATGGTTTTCAATGATCCAAGATTCAGTGTAGTGGAATTTGAGATTGGTATTATTATATTCTTTTTTCACCATTTTATGATGGTAAAAGACGATTCACTTTCCCCCAATATCTATGTCAATTCATCCCTAATCCAACCCAGAAGATAAATCACGAATGATTATTAATCTGGGACGGGAGGACATGTATCGGACTATTAGTCAGAGTTTGATTTCTAGATCTCATGATAATAATATGTGTGCTAGTCAAGTCTCCATTGGAGATTTTTTTTTACCATTTCATTTCATTTCATGTTCAAACACAAGGAAATTTTCAAAAGATACTCTTATTGAAGAATTTAATTTATCCTTTTTTTTAATGTCAGATCCAATCTTTCAACAAACTATTACCATGTGAATGTCTTATCCAATTAAAAAAAATTAATGTGGTATAATAATATATTTGTATATTTCAAATCTGTTTATTATGCTTTTGATACATTTCGTTGTGATACTTATTACCTGATCCTTTTGTGCGCAAATCGAAATTTTTCATGTAGTTTTCAATTAAGAAAAATATATTATAAATGTTTGTCTTTTATTTTTTTATGATAACATTTTCCTTTTTTTAAGCATTAACTCATTATAAGTATGGGTATTTTTTTTTTCCTGTCATTCTTGTTTAAAGGTTATAAAATTTTGGTGAAACGATAAGCCTGTGTTTTTGATGAAAATATAAAACTTTTTTATATACATAAGTCTTAACTTTTGATCTTTTAAGATTCATTGCTTCCTTTAATTTTCTGTATATTTAAACTCTATTTTTATTATATTATCATCAATAATTAAATATATTTTATATTATTTTACTATAAAAATGTTTTTTACTTAAAAATCTTAATTATTTAAATTTATTCATTTTGATTTTAAATTTAAATTTTGATTAAATAAATTAAATTGAATCAGACATATCGTACTGTTATATCTGAATCAATTATTTTTAAAATAAAAATTTCGACTCCATCTCAACTTTGATTTCGTGGTAAAGTTGGCTCGGTTTGTTTAAAAAAATAAAAAAAATAAATTTATTCTATTTAATCCATTAAATTTGATTTTTAATTGATTGTTCAGTCTTGAATTTATTTTATACAAATCAAATAGACCTAACCAAAAAGGCAATATAATTTTTCATCAATAGCCATAAATAAATAAACGAGGATGGAAATGAAATTCCATATCTATAGAATAATCACTGGTTTTATAATGCCACGTGGCAACTACTCCTGCGTCATCTCTCTTCAACTAACCTTCTTAAATTCACTAGTTTTTTTTCACTAATCTGCTCGTTAAAAAAATATTAATATTTTTGATAATTATTTTTTATTTAATTTTACCATTACGTCAGTGGTCATTCCCCCATTATTCTCACTAATTAGGATAAATGATTAATACTTTAGATAATTAATTTCACTGTAATGTTAGAGTTATCTCAACAAGGACCACTTCACAACTCACAACAAAATCACACTTCACAAATAAATATTCAAATTGAAAATGTGAAAAATATAAGGGTGTAAACGAGCCCAATTTTATAGAACTCAATCAAACCAGACTTAAAATGAATCAGCCTTCGTTCAAATTGATTTTCTTTTTTTTAGGAGTTTGAAGTTGATGCAAGCTTGATTTGTGGTCGGTTCGTTTAGCTTATAATTAGACCCGGCCCTGGCCTAGGTCCAGCTCGGACCCGGCCCAGGCCCGGGTCAACGGGCATGGTGACCCATTGAATCGGTTAGCCG
>JBBPFP011119687.1:0-24395 GCA_037974795.1 Kaempferia galanga | reverse complement strand
ATACCTCCCCCATGCCTTGATCATTTGCACTAATGGCTAGTAGTCACCCGTGATTTACCTCCTCCGTGTTGACCTGGGGACGGATTGGTGGAGGCGCTGAGGGAAAGCGAATCGTCTTTTGCCACATATATAATTAAGCTACCTCTTTCTATATAACTTTATGAGAAAAGTGTTTTCCGTCCTATGTTTACAAATCACAACCTTCTTCACTCAATCATCCCCATCATTAGTTGGATCTATACACGATGAGATATTAGAACCTAGAATCCAACATATATGGACTTAAGATAAGGTGGTATCCTTGACGCCATCTTGAGTTGCTCCTCCATGCCAATTGGAGTTGATCCTCACAATTCTCACTCCTCATTTTAAACCTAGAAAACCATATAGCTATTCGTATTATTTTTGTTGGTGCAATCGCGCCCTAAGCGGTAAGATGTGATCTTGAATTTTTCATATTTTGACAAAGGTTTAAGTTATGCCTTACTTTGTTATTTTAGTATGTGTGTTTGAGTGTGCAGGAAATACAAGAGCACCCAAAGTTTGAAGAGTTGTTGCTTAGCGTGATCAAGTTGGCATGTTCAGTGGTTTGGAGGTTCATTGAGATCGGAGAAGGATGATATGGGACATCCAAGAGATGATAAGACAATATAGATCGCAGAAGTTGCACAAGGCACTCAGAGCATCTTTTGGAGCTCCCATTGTGACGTGGATGGAATGGAAGAGCTCCCTCCCATAATAGGAGGGAGCTCCTTTGTTTTTCTGAAATTTTTTAATTTAAAAATAATTTCATTAAATTTTATAAAAATTTAATTATATATAATGTAACATATGAAATAGAGATGGGAAATATATATAATGATAGGTGGGAGATTTATGAAGAAGTTGTTGAGAATTTTTTTTAATAACCAAGAGATATATAAAATGTTTTATTTTTAAAATGTGGATATGGTAACGAATAAACTTTTCAAGAACTTGATTACGTGGTCGTAGCTATTGTAAAATCATAATCACTGCAACAGTATACCTACGAGATACTATAATAGGGTAACACAGCTTTGAGCATAAATTACTAAAAAAACATTAAAAATAAAAATGATTTTAGAAAATTAAATACGTAGAGGTGGGATGTGGTATCTTTTATAATAATTAAAAGAGAGGTCATTTAGATTGCTTTAATAATTTTTTTTTTTAAAAGGCGTCCTTTGCACTTTTGCACAAAAAAAAAAAAAAAATAAAGGAATAGATTTTATTTTTACACCAACAACAATTGTTTAATAATTTGACTTTATAATGAATAATTGAAGAGTTTAAAGTTTGAATCTTAATTACGGTGATGTAGATTTAAAAATATTTGTTATTTGAATGACCCCTCCATTAATATTTTTAGATTTATCTGTGATTAGTAGAAAATTTTTATATAATTAAATTAGTCACATCTAAAATTAATAGTTTGATAAATATTTTTTAATTTATTTTAATGGTCAATAAACAAAATTTTATCGAACACCTTATTTATCAGTATCTGATTTTGGGGACATTTTGATTTTTTTGTCTACAAATAATGTATTCCTAGATTCCCAACGGTCAAATTCAATTTGATCCCCACCGTTTATTCATTCCAGGTTTGGGGATCCGAAAAACCCTAAAACCCCAGGAAAGCAAAGCCTTCCATTTCATTATCTTCGGCTCCTCCCGCTCAAATCAGAATGAAAGCGCTGCTCCGATTCGACTAGGGCTTTCACTTCTCCCGTCTGCTGCTATGGCACTCTCCACCCTGCTCCGGCTCGGCTCTTCCTCTGTCCTTCTTGCCCGCGGCCGCCCGTTCCTATTCTTCCCTGCCATCTCCGCCTCGCTCCCATCTTCCCGCCGCGTCTTCGTCGACCTCCGCCCTCTCTCCAGTGCGTCGCGCCGGGCCGTTCGGCCGGTGAGGGCGAAGCGGAGGGATCGGGAGGAGGAACCCTCCAGTGCGGCGAAGCAGGGGAGGGCGGACGACGGCGGCGGACCCAATGGCGGGGTGTTGGTTAAGGAGGCAAGGATTGTCCCCACAGAGCTCCACACGGAGGCCAAGGAGTCGTATATGGCGTATGCCATGTCGGTGCTGGTCGGTCGCGCTTTGCCTGATGTACGGGACGGTTTGAAGCCGGTGCACAGGAGGATACTGTGAGTCTAAATATTGAACTTGTGCCTGTGATTACTGGCGCAGATTTATTCTCTCGCGAAAGTTTTTTTACTCCTTTACAAATGATGTTGGTATTTTCTATCCTCCCTCGTGTCTTAATACCGATCCAGCACATTGTCTGCCAATCTAGCTGTTTGAGCTATTCTGCCAATAACCCTTTTATCATGAGATGCTTGGTTGTCTCTAGTCAAGTAAAAAACGAAGCAAATGCCTTGCAAATCCATCCTTGCACCAACTTTGAGCATTACGTATACACAGGCATTCAGGCTTATCATCTATCTGTTGAGCTATTCTGCCAATAACCCTTTTATTATTCGATGCTTGCTTATCTCCAGTCAAGTAAAAAACTTAGCAAATGTCTTGCAAATCCATCCTTGCACCAACTTTGAGCATTATGTATACACATATGCATTCAGGCTTATCATCTGTAGTAACTGATTTATCTCTTTTGCAAAATCATTTGGTTTGACTGCCATTTTCTGATAGTAAGCATTGCTACCAGTTTTGTTTTTAGCATTTTGCCTGTTTAAAGTTTCTTGGTTGATTATTTTACCACATATTTTTTTGGTTGATCGTTTTTCTAATTTTCTCTGTTCTATTTGATGCAATGTTATCCTGCTATAAATTTCATTTTGTCTGCAGGTACGCAATGCATGAATTAGGTCTGTCTTCTCGTAAGCCTTTTAAGAAATGTGCTCGGGTCGTTGGAGAGGTGACAACATCATGTTTTTCTTTTTTCGTTTCCTTTCTATTTAGGTTCTTCTGCAATTAATGCTAGGTCCTAACTTCTCTTGTGATTTTTGACTTTGCAAGTATATGGAGTATTTGCCTCCTTGCTACTACAACCTTTGCGGGCTTAACAAATCATTCACACGATTTCTTACAGGTTTTAGGTAAGTTCCATCCCCATGGAGATACAGCCGTTTATGATTCTTTAGTTCGAATGGCTCAGGTATTTTCTCAATCCTTCTCATTTCTTTCCTGCAGTGTTTTACTGTTGAAAAATCTATGTTTAAGGAGAGTTCCATGTCTAAGGACATTAATTGCAGGTTTATTTTTCCTTCACTCAATTTATCTGTTTTTCATTCTAATGCAATGTGTGTGCTGGAATCTATTGACTATGTTGGCTACCACATGAGAATACTAGTGCTAAGAATTGACCACCACTATCACAACCAAGAGACTTCTAAACTTCCTATTGTTCTCCATTTTCAGAAACTCTCACCTACCAAGTAACATAAATTTGTTAATTTTTCCTAAAATTTCATTTATTGCCTGGATTACTATTTTTTTTTTTTTTGTTTGTTTTTTTCCACAATGAATTATTGGGCCCATTACAAGATGCACATGGATAAATTTTGATTTAGAATTTATATAATCAATATCTAGTCTTTAACATTATGCTAGTATATAACATGTCATTTTGTTGTTGCTACAATTTGAAAGCTTATGTACATTGTTTTCTCTTATACTAAATCTCTACCTACTATGCTTTTACATCTTTATAGGATTTCTCTCTACGAAGCCCTCTCGTTAATGGACATGGTAACTTTGGGTCAATAGATGGTGATCCTGCTGCTGCAATGAGATACACAGAGTGCAGATTGCAAGTAGGTTTGGAGTTTATTTTTTTATCATTCACATCAAATGAAAATGCTAACAATTTTGTCCACTTTGACATGCATAAAACTTTTGGCGCACAATATTTAATATTTTAATGACTATCTAATCTATATTCTGGTTGTATTCAGTAGTGCAAACTTGTGCAGAAGTAGAACATATACTTTTGACATCCATCTGCATACTTTAGTTAATGGATAACTTGCTTATAGCTCGCAGGGTCAGTTCTCATGCTGAAGTACATCATTTTCTCAGAAAAATGTGCATGCTGGTAGATTTTTTTTTCTCCTCCACTAGGAAAAACTGACTGAGGATTAGCTTTTTATCATTGTCAAACTTCAAACATATTTATTTGTAAGAGATGCTATTAGTTGCAGATCTAATTATCCTTTCCATTCATCAATAGCAGAAACAATTTGCCTCTCTATTGATGTTTATTTTGGACATCATTATTTTATTTACTTATTTATTTATATGTTTGTTTCTCAAAGTTGCTATTAGTTCCAATTATAATTACCCTGATTATTCTCCAACAGCAGAAACATTTGCTTCAATAATGATCTTTAATTTTCAACATTGTAATCTGGTGCTTTTGACTTCTTTCTTGCTTGATATAATAATATTCTTCGTTAAATGAGTGATTTGGCCCAGAACTTATCTGCTCTGATATGGATTTTTTTTGAGTGGATAAATCACAGTCTCATTTTATTTTGGGATAATTGCTAAATATAACCATTTTTTTTTGAGTTTTTAAAGTTTCATTTTTAATAAATCTACGTGCGTACCAAAATTTATAACTTGAGGAGCCATGTTAGAGTTTTAATCTCGGACTGGAACAGGATGGTTTCTGGACCGCATTGTGTTGTGTCGGCAAAATTTTTGTACTTTATATATTAATTAAAAAAATTATTTTATTAATATTTCTTTATTGCTATAGATGGTCATGTTTGAATATTTAAAATTTTAATTATTAAAATATATAATTAATTTTTAAATTTTATTGAAAGTTACGAAAGTAATTCTTAAAACAATTGATCATAAAAATGAAATAATTCTTTTTTTTTCAAAACTAAAGCTAAAGCTAAAACTATAAAATTATTTTATTATTTGCAAGTTATTTTTGAATATGTTTAAATTTTTTTAATTTTTTAAAACTTGTTTGAAAATTTTAAAATTGTATCTTTGAAAATTGTTAGATTATCTTAAATTCACAATAAATTTTTAATATGGATTAGAAAATTCAAATTAATATTTTTAAAATTTCAAATCTAATTTTTTTAAACTTATGCAAATTTTAGAAATTGCTTTTTTATGTGTGTGTGTGCGTGTGTGTGTGTGTAAGGTTAGATTTTTTTCTCTCCCAAATCCCGACTCCGACTCCTTACCTTTGCCTAGGTAGAATATAGTCATATTTTTGAAAAATTCATAACAAATTAGTTTTAAAATTATTAGCTCAATCTATGACTTCAAATGGCAATACAATGTGTTAAATTAAAAATATGCTAGACATTTTTTTATAAGAAATTGGAAAAAGATTTTCTAAAGATTGAAGCTTGTGCTAGACCAGATTAAGCAATTAATCATTTCATTTATTTTTTTCCCCTAGAAGCATGTTTGTGAATTCCAATTGTTTGGTTGCTACAATAAGTTCATATCTATTTATGTTAGATACTTACATGGTCATGATCATCTTATGCAACAAATAGAAATATCACTAGAGGTGTCAACACCTGACTTGGCCCCTTTATGCAAGTTCGGTCATGTCAGTTAATCCCCGTGTGTTCCATGGTAATGAGTTACACACGCTGGAGAGGCCCACATAGACTAGGTTGGAGGTGAAAGGTTGCCTATTTGAAAAGAAGAGACTGATTTTGCTGCACAAAATATGCCAAAAAATATCTTTATGTAACGTCTAATGCTTGTTGAGTTTGATAAAGGAATATATTGTTGTTGATAAAGGTGGAGATGCAGAT
The DNA here is from genome assembly GCA_037974795.1 of Kaempferia galanga. Taxonomy (NCBI): domain Eukaryota; kingdom Viridiplantae; phylum Streptophyta; class Magnoliopsida; order Zingiberales; family Zingiberaceae; genus Kaempferia; species Kaempferia galanga. The sequence goes on along the minus strand of JBBPFP011119687.1, from coordinate 18,620 downwards.
TCATTATGTCTGTGATATCATGACTGTGATAAGGGACACAGTACTTAACATCTTATAGCTAGGATACCTAGTTTTAGGTGCAAAACCTTTGCATGCTATCCATTTCCATGAATGCTAGGTAAGGTGGAATATACAAATGATGAATGGTATCATTGGGCTAGTGCATTCATGCACTATCACTTGGTTTGGTTTTCCAAAGCATTAATTGTAGTAAATGCAACAACATCAAGTCAACAAACAAGCTGGGGAATGGAGAGCTCATCAATTTAAGTGATACTTGAAGAAAAATTGATTTTAATTATGTAACAAATTGTTAATTTAGAATCTGCTGAGGCATTACACCAGTACCAATGAAAGAATTCATCCTCGATGAAGGATGTATCAATGCTAATGGAAGATAAGCAGGATTGGCTGATTAGCTCTACTGCCCAGTTGATTACTCTAGTATTGCTTTGGACAAGTATCCTTTTTCAGCTTTGCTTTTAATATTATTTTCTATATTGCGTTACACGTTCAAGGTTTGCTAAGTAATATTGGTATCTGCCAGTGACTAATCTATCCTCACCAGATTATGTCCATATATGATTATGTGTTTCTGTGTAATTTCTACCCATTTTACAGGCACTTACTGAGGCTATGCTCTTAACAGATTTGGACCTTAATACTGTATGTTTTAATAGTGCTCTTTATATTTTGAGAACATTTGATTTCTTCTGTTCTGCGCTTTTATTTGTTCCCTGTTTGTTTCACAGGTTGATTTTGTTCCCAATTTTGATAACTCACAAAAAGAACCTTCTCTTTTGCCTGCTCGTATTCCAAATCTGCTGTTAAATGGATCTTATGGAATTGCGGTACAACCTGTCTTTCTCATGTTATGATTATACTAATTTATTGTTTAAAACATTCTCTTACTGCATGATAGCTGCACAATGCTCCCCATTAATTTGCATTTTGGAATACCCAGGTTGGAATGACTACAAATATACCACCGCACAACCTTGGGGAACTTGTAGATGCACTTTCTGTTCTGATCCATAATCCTGAAGCTACCGTAAGCATGATTTATTTCCTCTACTTTTGTGCATTATTGTGGGAGTTGGTATCTAAACCATTTAATTCTGCTTGTTTCTTTCTTTTTTCTGTTCTAATGGGTCTGCCTAATAGTGTGACAATCAGGACAATTGCCCGCGTAGGTTCTACATAGATCCATCTATATCCTCTCTCCTAATGATGTGTTGGTTGTTGAATATGCTTAGCTGTAAACCTGTTAAATTATGCAGATTTTTGTAAGGTTAAAGTTACTATTGGATGCAGTAACGCTCATTTTCTTGTTTTGTGGATAGGCAGTCATTTCTGTGACGTGTGGTTTCTTATATGTTTAACATAGGGAGATAATTCCAAATTTTTTTGCAGCCTTGAAGTATTTGGTCGGAAACTAAATAATTTATTTTTTTGATAGGTCATCCATGTCTAAACATGGTTCTCTTGTCGTCAAATTTGCCCATGTTATTCATAAATGAACAATAATATGTTACATACAATTAATCCTCCTGTCAGCCTTTATTTTGTTGTATAGACAAATACTATGGGAGATAATTGTTATGCTGAAGAATTTCTTGCTTCAGCATTAACATATCTAAAGTTTTGGAAGATGCTGTCTTGAACAAATGATTTACTTTTTCCCTTTTATGTAGTTAATACCTTTTTTTGTAATTATACAAATTTGCCCATGTTGGAATAATGCTCTTTGAAGATAACATAATTGTGTTTAATTTATAAATTTCTATTTGAACAGTTTGTTTTGTCAACCCACGTTGCTTGTGTTGTGCATGCATAGACGCTTTACTTTGCCATTAAATTTCTTGTGTTCTCTGAAGGAACTAACTTCTTTTATTTTGTGCAATAGATCCATGAATTACTGGAATACATGCCTGGACCTGACTTTCCTACTGGAGGGCTGATTTTAGGGAATTCTGGGTAAAGTTGTGTTGAGTGTTTCATCCTATACCTTTTGGCACATGATTCATTTTTTAGTATATGATTCTGTTTCTCCCTCTGAAGGATATTGGAAGCATATAAGACTGGACGAGGCCGCATAGTAGTAAGAGGGAAGACAGATGTGGAAATGCTTGATGAGAAAGCCAAACGCAGTGCCATAATAATTAAGGAGGTGATCATATATTTATTTACTAATTTCTGTATTTGACATACTGGGTACTTTAGCTTATATTTGTCCTTTTCTTTCTTCTAGATCCCTTATCAGACAAATAAATCTGCTCTAATTGAGAAAATTGCTGAACTTGTGGAACATAAGGTAACTCAATTTTTCTGTCTGTTTATTTGTGCTATTTCCCTAATAGTGAGGTCAAGTAAAACCCTGTACAGTTGTTTGATATACCTTTATGGAGTTGCTTCGTGTCTCTAAAATCCATATCTCTAATTTAAATGATGGAATTTTGAATTGTTTTGTTGCATTTAAGAGTCTTATTTTCTGATTTATCAAACAAAATATAAAAATTATAGTGATATTTCATGCTTAATTTTTTTATCAGATACTCATAAACAAATTTCATTGTAGACATAATTATACAAATGCTTAAAATTATACATTAATGTTTACAAATTTGAACTTATGCAACTCAAAATTTAAAAACTTACGATAAACACAAATTTTTGCTGAAATATTGAAAGAGTACTTTGAATTAATTAAAAGCTTTATTAATTAATACCTTAATGACAAAGGTTTCTTAGGCCTTTAAACCTAGTATTATTCCAATGCGGTAGAATCTAAAGTGAAAATATGTTCTAGTTTATAGAGAACTAAAGAAGTATAAAGTTTAGAAATGATTAAAGATAAAAATTAAAACTTAATTGGTTTAAGGCATTTTTAATTTTGAGGATAACAATGATAACAACCAAACCTTTATCCTATTACGTGGGTCTGATTATATAGATCCTCTTATGCCATTGGACTCTATCTTGTATTATATCCTCATTTATATTTAAATGAATTTTATCCTCTTTTATAATTATTAACCAAGTGTTCTTTGATCTTCTCTCCCTCGATTAAATTGTGTATGTGCTATAGTTTCACATCGCCTAATTGTGCCCTTATTTGTCATCTAAGTATATGACCACATTAAACATGTCTCTTAGAGCTGTCAATAGACCCCACTCTAACTTTCTCTTTAATGTTCTAAGAAATCCTCATATGACTGCTTATCTACTTGAACATACTTATCTTTGTCTCATTCTCGTTTCATAATCCAACATTCAACTCTATATAACATAACACGTTTAATCATCGTTTTGTAGAACTTCTCTTTGAGCTTTAAAGGTATCATAAAGAACACTCTATCAATCTTCTTACCTTTTGTAAAAATGATTCTAGATACTTAAAGAGTTAAAGCTCTCAATTATAAAGAATTCATCATCTCTTATGCTAACAATTTTCGTGTTACGTCAAATGTTACTAAACTCAAATTTCATGTGTTTATATTCGGTTTTTACTCTACTAAGCTAAAACCTTTTACTTCATTCTTGCAACGTTCGAGTTTAACATTTACTCATTCACATCTCTCATCAACTTAAACAATGCCATCCACTATGGTTACTTGTCGTGGATGTATCTAGTGAGTTCATTCATGACTAGTGTAAAAAGATATGGACTTAGAGTTGATCCTTGATTATAGGAAACACTTCACTTAATCCGTTTGGAATCTTTACTTTTGTCGTTACATTATGATATATACCTTTAATTGTTTTAATATACTCTACATTAACACCCTTCTGTTTTAGAACTCTCTTTATAATTTTCCTCAGGACTCTATTATAATTTTTTTTCCTATGTAATACCATGTGTAAGTCTTACTTTTTTTTCCGATACTTTCGATGGGTTGTTTGTGAAGATATATAGTTTCTATCATCCACCTTTCATATATGAATCTAGATTGATTTTCAGTCACCTTGATTTCCTTAATTTTTTTTTTCAATTACTCTTTCTCAAAATTGGTACGACTTCTTAACTTAATGCCTCTAGTTCACACAATTTTGTAAGTCTCTTTTATTTTTATATAGGGGCTATAATAATTATGTTCCACTGATTAAACATTTTATTCATATTCAATATCAGGTCTGTTTTCGTAAACATTTTCATACCTCATTAACTGTCTACTAAAGTTTGAATTCTTTATAAAAATTTAAATTTCTATACTTTTCAATCTATTTAAATTATCTAAGTTATGTCGGTCACACAAACTTTTATTAAAGAGTTCATAAAATGTCTCTTTGATTGCTTCTTTATTTCTTTATATAGTACTTTATTGAATTCATCTTTAATTCATCTGATTTGGGTAAAGATTTCTTATATTCCTATCTTTCACTTTAGTTATCATCTCTTTCATCCTCTTTTGTATTAAATTGTGGATGCAAACATTGGCCATTGCATATTTTTTTCATACTAGTGTTGTACATTAATTTATGGGCCGCCACTTTCATTTGAACTTTCTCATTTCACAATTAAGATTCTTTATTTGGTGGCCGTTTTCAAAATTGATGTCATTTTATTCTATGTTGTATTCGAGAACAAATATAAATAGTTAATTTGCAATATAGGTAGGATGAAGTGATTAAATTAATAAACAAATATAAATACAAGAACAAATTTGCATTAAGAATCTAATTAGTTACAATAAAATAGTTAATTAAAACGTTTATTTATGCTAAAGTAAATTTAAATAATTAATAACATCATCAATTTACTGAATGTACCAGAATAAACCTTCCCTTAGTCAATCTCTTGTACATCATTTTGCATGAAAATTTGATCTTAGTGATTTAATTTGTTTCAATCCTCGGATGATTAGGAATTTGGGTAAGCTACCATAACACATTAATAAAGGATATTTTTCATAAGGCATTTCATTAGATTAGTTAACCATACAATTGTTGTCCAAGTGTCTATCCCCATCCATGTGCTGTTTTACATAATTTTTATTGATAAATATTTTTTTGCAAATATTTAGTCTCCTTACCACATTTTTGAGAAGTTGAGGTGCAGTTCATCTTTTTCATTTAATTATGTGATTTTTATAACAGATTTTAGATGGTATAAGTGATATTCGCAATGAAAGCGACCGCTCTGGAATGCGTGTTGTAATTGAGGTGAGTTCAGTTTATAGCAATTCTTCCTGACTTATCCTTCTTTTGCATTATAATTCCTATCTATTAAATTACATCATACTGATATTATTTTTCCTTCAGCTGAAAAGGGGATCAGATCCATCAATTGTTCTCAACAACCTTTATCGGCATACTGCTCTTCAGTCTAGTTTTAGCTGCAACATGGTAGGGTGAGTACTATGTCTTTGTTTGTGCTTCAGTTTGTTGTATCTTGGAGTTATTTCACCATCCTTCCAATCTTGATATTCCAAGGTCCTGGTAAACGTTCCTCAAAGTCCAATATAACAAATTATACAATCTCTTTACTAGGTAAACTGTATATATTCATATTAGCACCACACCCTGACATTAGACAACTAATATTTGGTATTTATTTTGTCAGATGAAAAATCTGAAGTTATATTGTGTTTTTTGGTCTCTACAGTAGTGTTGTTCAGAGCTTATAATATGTCAAATTAAGTTCTTTGCCCTAGTGCTCCTTTTTAGTGAGAATTGTGATTCTTGTCCTATGACCATTGAGGTTTTGTTTGCCTGATGTTTTGCCAATAGTCTCAACTGATATGATCATTATGTTTCATCCTAGTAGTGAAAAAAAATAATCTACAAACTGCTAATCGAAATATTGAAGTTAGTCTTTGGCTGCGTAAGCGAAATTCATTTGATGGACAAAGATTTGCAAATTTGTAAAGAAACTTATTCTTCTCTAATTCTCATTGTTTTGTTGCATACAAATTACTAATGAAAAACAACATAAACTTCAGATTATATTCATTTCCAATATACTTATGTGTATTGGCCTTGTTTGTGCAATTTTTATTAGTATTGGGACTAAACAAATATTTTAGAATTTTCTCATAATGATGTTAATTGTTAATCTGCTTAGTAATTATTATTTGAAATCTGGAGACGTTGAAATTTCTTTGTTTTTTTTTAACTTAATACTATGCGGTACATTCATAATTGATTTTCAGTTAATTAAAGAATCTCTTTATAAATTGCTTCTATTTTCAGCTCTGTTTGAATTTTACAATATATAACTATGATAGACATAGTGTTATGATAATATTACTAATTCTTTGGATTTTGTATTTTCTCTATATCACCTTTATCTGTCTCCTTATGTCAAGCTTCATACTCGTTGTTGAATAGCACCTGCAAAACTATCAAATAGGCTCTATGTTGTTTTTCCTTATATTTTATTTGCCTACTAGTCCAATGGTTGGTTTAGATTTGTTTAATTTGAACATTGTGAACATCAAATTGAAATTCAATCAGGTGCTTGGTTCTATTGTTGCCTAGGAGCTCATGGTTATTAATTGTGGTAGTTCTCCATAATTAGGGTCTTGAGATCATGGTGGTAGCTAATTCAATTGCTATCTCTCGGCTCTTGTTGGATGCAATTTCTAAAATTTGAGTCGTTGCCTGGTTTATTTATTGATGGCAAATTTATATAATCCAATATCTATGTTTGGTAAACTTTTTTCACTTGGTTATTGCAGTTTACACCTTTCCAATTCCATTTTTGTGCTAATGTCCAATTTGCTTACTTTTCTTTATGCTTTTGGTTTTGCAGTATTCTTGATGGTCAGCCAAAACTGATGGGTTTGAAGGAATTACTTCAGGTATCCCTAAATGACAATTTTATTTTTAACTTTTTAAACAATTCTGAAACATTACCATCACTACTTTGTAGTTTGTAACAATTGATGTGTTTAGATTAGTTGGATGGAGTGGTATATTCAAATTGGATTCAATACCATTCCCTTCTAGGATCATGTAATAAGAGACTCTCCCTTTAGGTTAGCGTGGAGTGGCATGCCTTAAACTGGGTGTTCCCTAGTATAAATTTATAGGAATTGAGTTGAATTGGTGATCTGCCATATTTGTTATATTTATAAAGGAACGAAATGAATGAGCCATACTATGATGTATGTAAAGGAGAGTTATTGAGAGGACAAGAAGAATGTTAAGCCATTCCATAATGTATTGGGAAAGGACAATTATTGCGAGGACAATAAGAATTAATGTTTGATAGATCAAGCATACATGGAATTATAAGAATAAAGGTAAGTAGGTGTACAGATTATTTATTTTTAACTATAAAGGAATTAAGTGGATAAATCGTATTGAGAAATGTAAAGTAAATCTTATCGTATCTCGTGCTTTATGTTAGTGTGTGGTTGTGCTTTATGTAAAGTAAATCTTATCGTATCTTGCTTTCTGCAAGGAATCTGCTTTATATGAAGATTGGAAACCCAACCGTTGGTACTACCGTTTTAAAATCAGATTGGATGACACCAAAAATTGAAGTTGTGTATTATTTTGTTTAATAACTACAAAGTTGCCTAAAAAAGCTCCCTGATATTTGCTTGGTTTCGCTAAGCCAATAGCGGGGGATTCAATTGATTCGATTGCTTGAACAACTTCTTTATAGGCTTGTGTATTTCTTTGTGATGACTTAGTTGCTTATGCGGCGGTCCACATTTCTATTTGGTGGAGAAGTTTCTCCACCCTTGATAAGGTCCTCAGTGATCCCGAGGGCTTCTTCCTCCACTAGCTTTGGTTATTTAGCAATTCAGCAACAAGCTCCTTACTTCCTGCTTTGTCAAGGGCTTACCTTCAAGGAAGATTGCTGTAAGGTTTTTCAAGGCAACCCTTAGCTTCGAAACTTCCCTTTCAAAGTCCTGACCCTTTTCTAGGATGGCTTTAAAATTTTTAAGGCTTACTCGGGAAGATAGGTAGGTTCTATCGTATATCACTGCTAGGTTGTAGGTTAACTGGTTGAGACTGACTTTGGTTGTGGAAGCAAGGTCAAGGTATTCTAGGGTTGAGGTTCGGGAATGATTGTACCACTCCTGGATAGCCTTTTCCCAAGTTTCAGACATAACCCTCCTGCTTAAATCCTTATCAGCTAATCACTCTTCTCGGCTCATCTCCGGGGTTCACTGGGCTTACCCTTTACTACCAGATATAGTGCCTTCGCCTTTTGCCGATACAAGTTTTACTTTAGAGGTTTCAAGCAGATGGGAATGCCTTTGACCTAGCTAGGTTTTTAAGGGACAGATACGGACATCCCTTCCCCTCTCCCCATGAATACCCTAACCTTAACTGATTTAAGCTATATCTTTAAGCCTAAGCTCTGATACTATTGTAAATTACTTGCGGAATTTATTCAGAAACTATAGAAAATAAGGAGAAGATATGGAAAACTCACATATTTCTATTAATAACCGAAGACTTCCTCTTACAGGATTCCTTATAAGACCAGAGTAAGACTCAAGATTGATGAAGCCTCAGCATTTCCTGTCACATCGCAGATGGTGCAGACCCTTGTAAGATCGTGCATATGTCACTGATGCCTTTTCTGTTTCTCGGTGTAAATCTCTTCTGTGATGGCCAGCATTGCACGATCTCTAATCCACGTGCTAAACCAAAAAATCTCTAGATAATGTTTTTGAGTAAAACACGTATCTGATTTTTCACATTTTGACCGAAGGCAAAAGGTTTTATTTGGTTCAAGGCATGCTGAGAAATGAATAATTGGATCATCTATCCCACTATCTGTATAAAGGCCACTACGTTTTAAGATTTCCTATCCAATTTTCTTGGATGAAGCTTTTATCATTTAAAATTCTAATTTTTAACTCAGTTTTTGTTTTGTTTTGTTTTTATTCATGTGTAGATCGCACCGGACTGGGGACAAGCCCGAACTCTGAAGAAGGTTGTGGAAGATCGAATTGCCAAAGGTAAAATAATACATCGACAAATTTTCTATTCACTTCTGGAATTTGTAAGTTGAACTTTGGTTCTTGCAACAGATGGTGTGATTGGCATCGGAATTGTGGCCACTGGCGTGGGGCTTCTGGTGGCTGGGATCGCGGCACTTGTGGCTCGGAAGTAGTTGGGTTCCTTATATAATTGTCACAAAAAACCTGCTCTTGTTCCCCTTGTTCTCTGAATGCTTATAGTTGCAACTTTACTACGTTCGATGCCTGGTGCTGTAGGAGGAAAATGCTCTCGTACTGGCTGAGCGAGTGAAGGGTCAAATTTTCAAGTTCTATTTATCTTTTTATCCAATAGAAATATCAATTTTCAAATATAAAAAAACATTTATATTTGGTTCTAAATTGTTTACAGATTAATTATGGGAGTTTTGTTTGTTTTGAAAATGATTTTTTAAAGAAGTATTTTTGAAATTTGAAAAGAAAAAAATAAACATCCAGCGGTATTTCGGACAATGAATTAGAGGGTACTCGACAATGGGGTATGGTGGGCTTAAAAACTCATGAGTAATTATTGAAAAATAGAATATGTGATTTAAATATTTCAATTTTAATTTTATTCATATCCGTGATCTCTACTTGTATTATGATATAAATTATGATGTTTGGTTTATTAATGAGAAATGATTCAGTATTTTTTTTTTAGAACGCTGCCAACGTCAGTTGCAGTATGGTGACCAGAGCAAGATCCTGTGATCCATAAAATATGAATAAGATTTTGTATATCATTTTTGGTCTATAAAATATGAACTATTGAATTCCTGATAAGATCCAATGGTTAAGATCAAAAGAGACTCAGAATTATTTATAAAATATGGACTAGAGAATCCGGGCACTATGATTACAGCCTTCGTCCAGGTGCGAAAAAGGTCCTGAATTTTTTTAATCGGTCAATATTCAAACAAAGTAGTCACCGGTGTGTTCACTTTACTCAGAGCCTGGAGCAGGCTCCAATCAATGTGATAAAAAAAAATGAGGCGTTCATTCTCAATTTATTTCTAATCAACACTGAAAGAGGATAAATCATAAATTATTATTAGCCATTAGTATAACACGGAAAGGACATGCTTGGATATATTAAATTTCAATCGTAAAACTTTATATAATAATTTTTTATGTCTTAGTTATCGTACCGTCCCGAAGGACGATCAAGCTCGGATCAAGCAATGGAGTAGGATGGCTAAATGTATACATGTATGCTCACCGCCGTCATCCAGTCAGGAAAAAGTTGCTGTTGAGTATTCTTTATTGCTCCTTTAATTGTTTTTTGGAGTCTAGTTCATTCAATTGTAATTTTTTCTCCTTCCTTTTATTCAAAAATAGAAAAAAAAAATAGTGATTTATAAATATTTACCAAATTTAATATGCCCAAGTTTTGAGTTGTGAAGTGCTCCTCCTGGAGTTACTGAAATTAGTTGTGTTCCTAGTAGAGCTAGAGCTATGTGCTTAAGCTTCTCATAGAATGTCGTTCTGTTTTAGGAATTCTGTTACTATTTTTCAAGGTTTATAACAAAGCCAGTCCAAGTTTTTGAAGGTAATCCAATTTACTAGGACAACAACATTGTGAGCTTGATAGAGAATCCAAGTTCAGTAGACAAACTAAACTCAACTTGGCTGGCTCATTTACACCCCTTTTGAGTTGTGTTTGCTCAAGTAAAAGCTACCTTTTCGATTCAATTGATGCAGATTCTTCCTATAGAATTTATTGTTCCATATTTTTTTCCCTATAAACCATCAGCAACAAAACCATCTATTTCAAATGTTTGTAATCAGTGGCATAATCTAATTCATACATTGATCTCGCTCATATCCTCAGTGAACGATACATCAAATAATTATAAAACCAAACTGTTAACCAACAGCCGATCTCCTTTTCAGAGAATTTGTGAAAACCAAAAACTCCACCTTCATGATCTGAATAAAAAAACATTTGTGTGACTTTCCCGTGGCTTACTATTTGTTTCTCTTGTCTTTCTTTGCTCTTTTAGGGAATAGTTCATATCCCTCAAGCTTAACCTCGATATGCATTCGTTCCCAAAGTCGGCCAAACTGATCATGAAACACCTCTTGGTACCACTGCTTGATCTCTGAGTACAAGAAATGAGGATTCTCACTCCAGGCATCTTGCAACTTGGCTCGGGTATCAATTACTTTTGAACCAATTTTGAGTCGGTTCAGAAGATCCCCGACTCGTCTTTGGCCGAGAGCCTCAGGCCTCAGCATGCTTGATGGTGGAGAGGCCAAGAACTTCTGAACTGATCTTAGACATGGAAGAACATTCCCTTCCAGCAGTGCCAAAGCAAATACCGACAACCGAAGGGTAATATTCTTAATGGATATACTGTGCAATGGAAGCTCCCAATTATGTGCACCAAAAGTAGGAGTCACCCAGCACAAGACCTGGTCACTTAGAGGCTCATAATAAGGTTTTGGATCGGTAAGAGGAGCCGAGAAAGTGCAAAGAGAACTGGCATATTTAACAAGCCAATCCGACTTGACGGTAGTCACTCCATATAGATATGGTCTTTTCATCTGAAGAAGCTCAGTATAAACCAGAAATTCCGGTGCAGCTGGAGCAACAGAAGACCACCGGTTCAAATATACGACATCCTTCATGTTGCAAGATTGATATTTGATAGCACGAATCATCGTATCATTCTCTGAAGATTGCTTGATTGCACGAATGCGCTTTGCAACTCTATCAGCCCAACCAGCGGATATTGATTGTGATATGAGCTCTTCTTCCATCATTTGCAAGGGGTTCTTATGCGAGCGAATCCTCCAAGAGCATTCTACATCTTCAAGAGAACCATGATTCCATGAAAATTCCTCACAGAACTTGCTTTGGTGAAATAGAAGTTCTAGAAGCTGTTTCCTTAATTTAGACATCTCTTCCATTGTTTTCATATGCAGTAAATTATCTCTGCAGAATATTACTGGGCTTTCAGAGATCTCGAATAACTGCAAAGCATATGCAATAGTTAAAGCATCACTACTGAGATTTGAAAGCCTTGCGCGTGCTTCTCTTGCCATTTTTTTGAACTTCTTTTTCTTCAGTTTCTCCTCTTTATCTTTCTCAGCATCAGTATCCCCATTGGTTGATTGGTTCTCGGTGAATTGTGTGACTAAGGGATTTGGAAAGCTTAATGCTGCAGCAGCAGCGACAGCATATCCCAATACAAGGTTAGCCCTGTCATATGCTCTCCGATTCCGCAAGATTTTGATAACTATTAGAAGCATTCGAGAATGACGAGGACTAATGGGATATTGTATCATTGCTCTACCCATCGGTGTAAGTCTACCTTGCACATCAAGGGCTTCAAGAGCTCTTAAGCAGCGTTCAGCTTCCAACAAAGCTTCACTGTCGGGACGAGTTGGAAATGGGAAATTTGCAACCTAAAACAAAGCTTTATATTAACTTGAAATGAAACAAAGATAGAAATGCAGAAAATATATATATATTCAGAAACTTGCTGCAAGTTAGCACCTTATCGATACCCAATGACTTCATCAGAAGGGTAACTCCATCGACTGGAACTTTGGATATCTCAGGGCATGAAAATTTAGGGAAAATCTCATCTTTACTGAAAGCTGCAGATGAATACAGGCGGTAACAATGTCCTGGTGCAGTTCTCCCTGATCTTCCTGCACGCTGAGCAGCTGATGCTTTGCTTATCCAACTAACTTCATACGTGGCTATCCCATTTGAGTGATTGTAATTCTTGATTTTTTCTTTCCCTGTATCGATCACATATTTTATGCCAGGGATGGTTAAAGAAGTCTCGGCCACATTAGTAGCTACAACTACCAGTCTTTCACCCTCAGGTACATCTTCAAACACTCGAAGCTGTGAAGAAGCAGGGAGCATTGCATAGAGAGGCAAAACATACAAGGGGCTGATAGGCAGAGGAACAGATTGTGCATGTTTTCCCAAGTCAAAAGTAGGTGGACAAGATTCAGCACCATAATTAGGTTCACATGAATTCCCTGATAAAGCATCAAAAGAAGATTTCAATGAGGACAGATTCCCAACTTTTTCTAGAAAACCTAACACGGACCCACTGTTCTTTGGTTCTGCTAACCCGGCAATGCCTTCATCTTCTCTTTCATATTCAAGATCACTCTCGGTCTCTGAGTCAGTTGCTTCAGAATAAACAAAATCAGCTTCGTCGTCATAAGAGCTAACTCTATCATTTTGCTCAGTCAAATCATTTTCAACCTCAAATGCCTCATCAATTTCCTTCATATTTACTTCTGAGTTTTCGGACGATTCGTTGCCTACCAGTTTTGAATTCCTAGTAAGTTGTTGTGAAGCTTTACGTAATTTCTTGCACACAAACTCAACTTCCCTCTGTCCAGTGACAAACACAAGTATACCACCTGAGGGAAGCTTCTTATGGATGGCAATAACCTTCTTATAAGCTTGTCCTAAGTAATCTTCAGTAGTTCTTTTGGAAAAGTGAATAGTCACTGGAAATTGTCTAACAGGAACCTGTATAATAGGTGGGCTCTGATCAAACAACTTTCTGTTTGAAACGAAGTCCTCAACTTGTAAAGTAGCACTCATAAGCACGAGCCTTAACTCAGAGACCATGTTTTCAGGACTAATTGTTGCTCCAGACAGTATCTTCTTTTGCTGATCAGCATATAATTTCTGCCATTTTTTTTTTTTATTAATTGATGACAGACAACTAAAGTGTTTGTTAATAAAAAATAAAAATATGCATTGTACATGTTTCTAACCTGGCGAAGCTTTATGATTCGAGAAAGCATGCCAATGAGTATATCAGTATTCAAGCTCCTCTCATGAGCCTCATCAAGGATGATTACAGAGTATCGCTTTAACAAGAAATCACTCTGCAAACAATGGAGCACATTGAAGAAACTAATAAATTATTTATAACAAAACGTAAATAGTTTGTCTGTTGCTAAAAATGTAAATAAAATTGAAACAATGGATCCACATCAAACATGGGCGATCAGGGTAATTTCAACTAACACATGATTTATAACATTTAACAGTTGGGGAAAGCTTTGCCTCTAGAACACTGAAATGCCTGATAATTAAAATGATATAGAAGAACAGATTGTAATCTACAAATTATTATATGATTTAGAGGGTACATCTAGGTATCAAAAATTTCTTTTCAGCATCTAGCAATACATATATTTAATAGATAGATTTCGCGAAAATTCATGCAACAACCTGAATTTCTCGAAGAAGAATTCCATCCGTCATGAATTTAATGGAGCAGCTTTTTCCAATCATTTTGTCATGCCTAACTTGAAAACCAATCTCTTTTCCAAGCGAGAGTCCTAATTCAAATGAAACACGCTTGGCAGTAGCAAGAACTGCAACACGTCGTGGTTGAGTCACCCCAATTAGTCCATTTCTATTGCTTTGAATACTTGAACCATAGCCAGCTTCATATAAGAACTGTACCAATCCATTCCTGGATATTAGCAGCAATATACTATGAAAAGAAAATATAAGGTTAGATTATATCATATTTATCGCTGAAGGTGTCTCTTGTACTCGATGTACACCTTCCTATTTCAAAGTCAACATTTTATCCATTAATTTAAAGCCATGACAATTAAATATACAAATCGAATAACCAAAAAAATATTAAAAGACATATGTAGGGTTTTCATAAATTTTCATGTATACAAAACTAGAAGATTAATTTTGTGTTGATATATATTCCAATAGTAATTTATTTTATGAAGTTAAACAGTAGACTAAGATGTAGATTTTGAAACTGGAGGGGGTACACTGGATACCCCACTTCAAATGGTATCTGTTACCCAAAATATTATTGGTACGAGAAGATGTAACTTCTGGAATAAAGAATCCTTACCTGGGGAACCTGTGTAGTTTTGCCACAACCTGTTTCTCCACATAAAATAACGACAAAGTTTTCATTAATAGCTTCCATTATTTCTTGTTCCATCATGATTATAGGGAGATCTTTCCTTTGTTCTTCAACTACCTCTGGCCGTGATACATGAACCACAGTGGAAGGATTAGCATGTTTCCGACCAGTTAAAGCAGTAATGCCTTTTATTTCTTGACACTTTTCTACTGAACCATCTGTAATATTGTCCTGAAAGAAGATTAAAAGTTAGATGAGTGAAGCAGGTAAGAAGAAAGTTATTTTAAGTGGAGAAATTAATCTTTCAAAGAAAATTGTGACACGATCTTATCTGAGGAAATTTAACCGGATTAAACTTTATCATATTCTTGTTTGGACCAAATAGATTGAACATTTTTTATGGTAAGAGAACAAAATGATCAAAGTTCAGTTTTCTTCATGCATAAATGTTTACCTCTGTAGTCTTGTCATGTCCCTCGCGGCTGCATGAGATTGTAGAAGAATGATCCTGATCAACTATCATGCAAGAACTTGCATTCTTTTCACCAACTTCTGTGGAGAGTGAATCCACATCAAGAGTCATTTTACTAGTCTTGTCAATTTCTTCCCCACAATTTGTTGGAGGAATGAGGCTATCAACACAAGCATGATCTAGTAGATCCTGAACAGAACCATCTTCTAAAGAGGCTTCAGTCTTATGAGAGTCAGTTTGATTGCCCTTCCCATTCAATGGAAAAACGTCCTCAGGCACCTCTAGACCAACTTTCATGAGTTGCACAGCACGAAGGCGTCTTTCCTTGAAAGTCTCAGCCTATATCATAATTTGTTAGTCAATAAGAAAATGTATTATCTGACAATAACCTCAGAAAAAACATTACTGAATAACTACATACTCGACCAATAGTTCCTGAAGATTGAAGAAGAGAATATGCACTATCCGATATCTTATGCTTCCTGCAACATGTACTCAGGTAAATTGAATGCTCAGTGTCATAGTAATATGCCAAACATGATATAAAAAAAAAACTGATGAAAAAGACTGAGAAAAGCATACTCGAGAATCTTAATACTTTTTTCTTGCAAGATCTTTTGCTGTTTCTCCTCCTGGCATGACGCAATTTAAATTCACAGAATGCAAAAATCATAAAAGACCAACAGATAAAGGAACTAATGTAATTTACCTCCAATTGTTTTAGCTTCCTTTGCTTTGATTTGCTCAAAGTTGAAGGTTCCTTCTTTGTATGCTTCTTACAAGGCATAAGACAAAAACAAAATTTTCACTAATAGAGAAGGAAAAAGGAGCAGCAACAGCAAAATTGGGAAAAACATGTGATTAACCGTTCAATTGTTTACTACCTTAATCTTTGGTTTGTCCTTTCTCTTCCCTGGTAAAATAATCGCATTGCTTCCATCTCCCACTTGACTGAAGAGGAAGAAACCCACAAACTCAATAATTTGATTCCTACAACCACTACCGTATGAAATGAAATCAGAAAGTCAGGGAAAAAAGAACATACTTCCAACTTTCAGGAAATTCTAGTGGTATGCCCAATTCAACAGCTTCATTCCGAGTTTGTCTAGGATTATTTGCATCGAACCTCATTCTCCCCTGATCTTTCTCAAACTAGTAAAAGTTCACTGACCAGGTAAAAGAGTTAAAGAATAATGCTAATATCAGCCAACAAATTTTTAATATTCTAGAGAACGGGAATAGAGGCAAGAAAACAATCTGTTTTAAGAAAAAAAATAAAACGAATGTGAAAAAGAAATCCATGATGCAATTCCAAATATAAAAAGGAAAGGAGCAGAGAGTCGAATGGAAAAAGACCTTTGTTCGTGGTATTCTTCTTCCTCCGAAGTCTCGGAGGTGACCACTGCAGTTGCTCTAAGAAGCGGCAGGGCGGCGGGCGGCTTTGGCACTCTGGAACGTGAAAGACAGAGCTCACCGCAGGCGGAGTTCGTGGCGGCGACAGCGGCACGGCGGGGATACGGAGTCGCCGTTGGGTTCGCGCCTGGGAAGATCTACGGTTTAGATTCTAGGGCTAATTAATAAAACAAAATTTTCAAAGGACTTTTAAACTTTTCCGTGAATTTCACTTCTTTCTAAACATTTTTAAACTACTTTAATTTTATCATATAATAATATTTTTAGTGAATTAATTTCTTAAAGTAGTATTAAATTACTCTACTGCCCTCAAATTTTTTCAATCGTTTATTTTTAACCCTTTAATTTTTTTAACAAATTAGTTATTAAATTTTTTTAACTGATTACTCGTGCCCGTTGCTAATTTTTATAAAGATAGATGAAAAACTATGCCTCCTTTTAAAGGAGTAAAAATATCATAATAAGGGATTTGAATAGATTTTTACTGAGGTGTTAGATGGAAATATAGTTCATGATGACTTACAAAACAATTTTAGATCATCCGATAGAGATCAAGAAGGTGGGAGACCAGATATTAAGTTCAATGTGTGAAAGATAAAAATTAAAGAGTAAAAATGTCATGATAAAAAGCTTGAATAAGCTTATACTGAAGTGTTAGATAGAAACATGGTTCATGATAACTTACAAAGTAATTTTAGATCATCTGATAGAGATCAAGAAGGTGGGAGACTCCAATTTATTAATTTCAATGTGTGAAAGATAAAAAAAAACACCGACATTATAACATTTTTACCCCTCTAAAAAAAACACAGGAGGCACGCTTCGTAGTTTTTTATCAATCTTTTTAGAAAAAATTGATGGAAATGATCAATGAAAAAAGTTGAATGGTTGATTTATTATTTTTTTTTTAAATGAAGGGCTAAAAATAGACAATTGAAAATTTTAATAATCACAGAGATAATTTATCCAATTTAAAATTTGTACATAATTTTTTTTTATGCCAAATATCACTGGTGAGTATCAAAAGCGGTTGAACCAAATTGACCAGCTCAGCTATAAAAGTTTTCCTCTGTAAATTAGGAGCTGATGACGCCCTGTTTTCTGGAGCCTCTTCTTCCTCTCCTTCTTTGCCCTCTCTAGCAGCTCCTCGTCGTTGTTGGTCTCAGGACAGAGGTGGAAGTAGGCCTAACGATTGAGAATGTGAGTGTGGCAAACCAGTCGGAGAGGCCTAGTTCCCGCCTTCCCACTGTCATGACAAACTGGGCGGCGCCGCCGTGGTAGCGGCTGAGCTGACGGCGGCGGCGACAATCGCCAGATCTTTTTTATGGTTTATTTTTTTGTTATTTGTTTTACTAATGGGAAAAGAATTTTTTTTAAAATAAGTATATTTTGAATTTTTAAAAATGTTTTATTTATTTCCAAGTAAATCAGGTAAAATGGAAAAAGAAATGGCATTTAAACGTTGAATAAGTACAAATATGTAAATAAATTTATGGATTTCTTTTCGATTCAATCCAATTAAATAAACCAAATGGAATACCATAAAATACAATAAATTATCTATAAATTATCCTAAAATCTTTAACACCTAACTCGATCCTTACTTCAGAAAAAAAAAAAAAAAACTTATTCTCGTCCTGCATATAAACTTTTATTTACTTAATTACCTTTTTTTCGATAAAAAATTTAAAATGAAGTATAATTTATTATAAATTTAATACAGTTTAATTAGAATCATCCAATTGATCCAACCTAAGATAATTGATTAATATGAGCTCTTAATTAGTTAGAAAAAAAAGAGATACTTAATTGGATAGAAAAAATACTCGATTCTAATTAAATTATATTGAATTTAGGAAAAATTATACTAATTTTAGATTATTTTTTATCTATGAA
>JBBPFP011119578.1:0-11888 GCA_037974795.1 Kaempferia galanga | reverse complement strand
CATGTTCGGGCGTGCTAAATTTTAACTTCTTTATCTCATATGATAATTTTTCATATCTTAACTATCGCACATTTATAAGGGGACAAAATCTAGCAAATCATGAGCCTATTCAAAATACTTGATGGGAAATATAATATATACATTGGAAGAAATTTCTGTTGTATCGAGTAAAGTCAACTTGTTCTTAGATTTTGGATGGTGACTGAAGTCAACCTTCTCATGTAATGAGGCAGTCGACGACTATTTAATCCTTGGCTGATGTAATATTATACATGTATAACAACGTGCTGAACTAGTTGATGATTATTTAACAACATGCTGAACTACTTAGTTGATGATTATTTAATAACAGGAACAACAGATGCACTCAAAAACATATAGAAGTGAGTGAATGGACTTGCTGTCATTGGAATTGATTGCACTGGCAAAACCTCGGCTAGATCTGAAGAACAATTGTGGTGCTTATTTGCCCTTAATATGTAGCACTGAAACCGTGAAACTAAGAAATAATGTGGTAAAAGATAATTTATTTATCTCAGGGCCTTCGCTAATTTATTCCTAGATCAACACGGGGGAGGTAAATAATGAATGACTACTAGCCATTAGTGCAAATGATTAAGACATAGGGGAGGCATGCTCGGGTGCACCGAGTTTTGATCTCTTGACCTCATGTGACAACCTCCCATGCCTTAACCATCACACCGCCCCGAGAGGACATCAACTAAGAAATAATTGGGGCAAAAGGTGGAACCGCCACCCCAGCGGCCATGAACTAAGGGGGTGTTTGGTTGGAGGGAATGAGAGTAGGAAATGGGTAAGGGAATGATAGTTGGTGTTTGGTTTTGGTAATTAGTGGTGGGTCCCACGAATTCATTCCCCCAAATATGGGAATGGGCCATTACCATCCTTTTTGGGGGGAATGAGAAAACTATCATTCCTATTCCCCACTTCTATCAATCCCATTCTCATTCCTTTCCCGAACCAAGCACCCCCTTAATATTTTATTTATTAAAAACCTTGAAAAAATCGTAACTAACACAGTCCTCACATGTAAGTCTTATTTTTTTGCCGTGCGTAACTCTTCTCGTTGAACGCAACTCCTCTTCTCGCCGAACCTTCTTCTCTCGCACAACCCTTCCGCCGCTACTCTCCCAATCCAAAAAAGATACGTATGATTGTTTTTTTAGTTGAATAATTTTATTTTTAAAAAAATTAACTGAATATATATTTTTTGTTTTTAATCTAATAAAAGGGGGCAAAAGGCGGAAAGGGAAATAAAAATGAATAAATTTTGATTGACAGAGCGGGATTTTAGGGCTCTATGATTCGAGAAACCCTCCCTTCCAGTATCTTTCTCGCTGTCTCTTGATTCTGATGTTGGAATCCTTGATTCGTTTCTTTCACTTGGCAAAGGGGGGAAAACAAGGTGGGTGATCTTGGTTTCGATTGCATTCTTCTTCTTCTTCTTTTTGGAAAAACTTTCAAGAGGTTTGCTCTCTCGATTTATTTTGCTACATTTGTTTACGATCCTGGTTTTCTCTTTTTGGTCTTTTCTCCATAATGACGATGGCTTTTGATTGGAATGCCGTCCACTTCCCTTGTTTGCTCATCCTCGGATTCTGAAATTGTTAGGATTCAAGGGATTGGTTCATCACTGAGATTCAGAAACAGGAAAAAAAAAAAGGAAAAATTGCAAGCTTTAAGACATTGGAGGTGAAGATTTAAAAGTGTGAGCCTGATACAAACCTGAATGCCTGTTGCTGCTCAATTGATTTCTGGTCGATTCACCCAGACAAATGTTTACTTGCATCTAATCAGCTGATTTGATTGTATAAACTTGAACCTGCTTATGGGCTGCATCCACTGCAAGTGTATAAACATGAACCGTGAGCACAGGTTCCACCCAACAAAGTCCCTGAGGAAATTCATCACATTCAAGAGGAAAGGAGGTGCCAAGACAGCCAAGGCAGATAAGGGGGTTGTGCCCAAGCCAGAGGAGAATGCTGTGGTCCATCTGCACTCACAAACTATAGAATGGGAGAAGAGAGATACCGGTGGTGTTCGCTCGCCGACTAGAGAAGCAGAGAAGAAAGCTACTGGTGGTACTGGAGATGGTTTGGAAGTTGTTGGTGTGTCTGATGAGTACAACGATAATTTTAGAATTCTTGATACCCCAAGTGAGTTATCAGGAGAACATGCTTCAGCAGGCTGGCCTTCTTGGCTAACTGCTGTAGCTGGGGAAGCAATAAAAGGATGGCTACCTCGCCGATCTGGCTCGTTTGAGAAACTAGCTAAGGTTGGAACTGACTTTTGCTGCTTCTTTTGCTTGTATATTTTGTATGTTTATTGATTTCTGATTCATACAAGTTATGCCATGCTTATGTTATACTCCATTTTTGACCTCTAGGTTAGATCTAGCATTGATATGAATTTTTGTTAGATGAAAGGGATTAAAGGAGCTAATATTGATCAAATTTTCAGATTGGACAAGGAACTTATAGTAATGTTTATAAAGCTCGAGATCTCGAAACCGGCAAAATAGTGGCTCTAAAGAAGGTGCGATTCGTTAATATGGATCCTGACAGTGTTCGCTTTATGGCAAGAGAGATTCATATTCTTCGTCAGCTTGATCATCCAAATGTTATAAAGCTTGAAGGTATAGTTACATCACAAATGTCACAGAGTTTGTATCTTGTTTTTGAGTACATGGAGCATGATCTTGCTGGAATTCTTGCAAGGAGGGGTCCCAAACTCACCGAACCACAGGTCTTTTACGTGTATTCGACAACTCATGCAACTTTCAGAAGTATATATTCTCAGACCATCTTAATATGTATTCTAGGTGAAGTGTTACATGCAACAACTGCTTCAAGGGCTTGCTCACTGCCACAGTCGAGGAATTCTTCATCGTGATATCAAGGGATCAAATCTTTTAGTCAGTGATAATGGCATTCTTAAAATAGCTGATTTTGGTCTATCAACACCCTTCATTCCTGGTCAGAAACAGCCATTGACAAGTCGTGTAGTAACATTGTGGTATCGACCCCCAGAGCTATTGCTTGGTGCTACAAAGTATGGTGTTTCCGTAGATCTGTGGAGTGCTGGTTGCATCCTTGCAGAGTTGTTTGTAGGGAAACCAATCATGCCTGGAAGAACAGAGGTATCTCTAAATCTAGAAACTCATGATCCAATATGAATTTTTAAGTATCATGCAGAATTCAAAATTGTGTTTTGTCATTGGCATTTTCTGTGTTGTTAAGGTACTGAATCTGATCTATGTCGTGGGTTATTAAATCGGTGTAGGTGGAACAATTGCATAAGATTTTTAAACTCTGTGGATCACCATCAGAAGAATACTGGAAGAAATCGAAATTGTCTCATGCTACAGTTTTCAAACCTCAGTACCAATATAAACGTTGTATTGCAGAGACATTTAGGGATTTCCCCTCTTCAGCTATAACTCTATTAGATTCCCTTCTCGCACTCGAGCCCAAAAGTCGTGGAACAACAGCTTCAGCCCTTGGTAGTGAAGTGAGCAGTAATCTAGTTTGCTTTGATCATTCATATAAGTTTTTATTTTCTGCTTTTATTTTTGTTGTTATTGCAGTTGTTGTGTTTTGCTTTCTTCTATCATTTTTAAAAATTATTTCCTGATATATATCTTGCAAGCATATTATGTTTAAACAGAACAGGAGAGAGCACCCACCCTTCTATTAAGGCATATGTAAGGGATAATATGAATGGCATTGGTGAGGGAGAATTCTAATTGGGAAGTTGCACCTAAATGTAGGATATAGATATAGTGTTGTTTTGATCATGAAGTAAAGGATAGAGTCAAGGATTCTCTCGGCTAAATGACGATGCAGTTGGGCCTTTTGCAAGGTCTTGTTGTTCTTTTTTTTCCCCTCTGTATTTGTGGGGCGGCGATCAGTTAGATCATCCGAATATTCAAGAGAATAATTCAACTTGATGCAAAAATTATTGTGCAAAAGCTTTATGCATAGTAAGGATGGTGATGATCTAAATTGGTTGGACTTGGCATTTCCTGTACCCCTGCCCATATTGTGCCAACATGACACAAACACAACTATTTGAGTTCGACGAGACAGATTTGTCTCTGGAGCGAGATCACTGAGGAAGAAACAGAGCTAAAAGAAACGGGGGAAGAAGAAACAAAAGAGGAAGACTTGTGATCATTGCAAGCTTAGCTAAGCTGTAACCACTGAGATCAGAGCATGCACAGTGACTAGTGTGGACACTGGATGACACAGGGGGAGGGAGGTTAGGGACATGGTGGCGAGATGAAACTTACACCATGGCGTGGAATCTTAAGCAAAGATTCTATTTATGGAGGGGAGTCAATTTGTAGGAGTCAAAATTTAGTTTTCATGTGATGGAACCAAGAAGCCAACTTAGTGGGATAAGATTAAGTTGTTGTTAGATGGAGCCAGGAGTATAGATTTGGTTAGCAAAGGGGAATGGATCTTTGCATCCGTTTGGCTTGCCAAGCATATGGAGTCTCCATGGGCGTGGGTACCTCACGTCAGGGACGGGGACCAAGACTTTGCTAGAGATGTAAGGTAATGGGTGGTTATCAAGTATTCAAATTTTTAGTCCTAAATGATGTGCAGAATGTAATCCCATATACCCCTATCCTAAAATTTGACCTTTTTCAAGAGTTCAAGTGTCCCTCACATCACATTCCTGTACTCAAACATCTTAGTAAAGAGATGTTTCCTTTTAGTGGCCAGGCAGGGGATACAGGAAACATCAATTCACTGTTCTTATCTTCGCAATATTTTAGCATGTTCTTTATGGCAATTTCTTACTGGAAAATGATTCGCGTTCTCTCTCATTCTACATGCCTAACATTGCATGGTATACTCTATTTAGAAGTTTAACTAGAGCATATTTTATTCATGGCCTTGTAAATGCATAAAGTTGCATCCCCTAGTAAGGAAGTTCAAAATAACTATCTTGTATTCCACATATAATTTACCAATCATCAACCTCTATTTATGCTTTGCAGTTCTTCAAAAGCAAACCATTGGCCTGCGATCCTTCAAGTTTGCCTAAATTTCCACCAAGCAAGGAGTATGATGTTAAGCTTCAGGATGAAAGACTGCGAAAGTAATTTGCTTTTAAGATTAACTTAAAAGATACCTCTTTGCCTCCTTTTTGTTGTAAAACAATTCAAACAGTATAAGGATGTTACGTCCCTGATATTGACAAGTCTCACTCTCTCTTTGTTGGACCACAGACAAAAAGATGTTAACAAGGGAAGGTCAGAATCTGTAAGACAGGGGATGAAAGATGCCAAAGGAATTCCACTGTCAGATGCAAACACGGAACAGGTATATTTCATGCACAATGTGGTTTTAGAATGTCTGATGTATCCTGTATCCACTGCATAACTATAAAGGGTGAAGAAATGGAATATTAACTTATTTGTTTGGCCCTTGGTGCATTGCTCTTTAGGCCGGTGGTCTCTTGAAAAGCAATGCATTTGTTACAGATCAAAATAGGTTTTCTAAAAACATCAAGAGCACAATTGACACTCTACTTTTGAAAACTAACCATCTGGATTAAACAAACATAAAATTTAATCATCTAGAGTTGAAAGATAGCTATTTAGTTGATGAAACTTACATATGAGGCTGATTGGCACTCTACATTGGACAATATACTTGGAATTGAGCTGATCCTCTAAATTTTTGAAGGCAGTACATGAGACCTACATGACTTTTTGGATATGGTCCTTGGTTCAAAGTAGCGCTTGCTACCATCTATAGCTGAATATTTTGTTCTTGCTGATGATCTTTCTTTTGTGTATGTCACACATTTTCTTTGGTCTTTCTTCTTTACCTTTTCATTGCAATTCTTACATGATTCTTTAGATGAATTAATGTGGACACTTTCCTGATCTAAGAAAAGAAAAAGTGTCTCCATAGGCACAGTCATGTCATTCATGCAGTCACAGATGATTTGCAGCTTGATGCAAACACAATGTTGGCTCATTCGCTTGTGTCTTCTATCAGTTCCATTGATTCTATTGATCTTATCTCTCAAACTATCTTTTTCATGTTGTGGCAGAATCAAAAAACGCAGGTGACTTCTGAAAGTGGAACTAAGACGTACAATCAACTTGATGCTCATGGCTCTGACAAGGCCATACTCAATAAATCTGCCTCTACCCGCAAGAAGGATGACAGGATATTGAGCAGGGAAACTGCTATCGTATGTTCTCTCATCACACTTCATCCATTAACTTGTTTTTGTACATCATCCATAAGCACATTTTAAGCCCTGGAGTTTTAAGATTACATCATATTTCTTCTTGGAGTTGAATTGTATTGTTACTTGATTTATAATATTAATTAGTTCTTGCACACTTTACACATTTCAGGGTTATGGTACTAGGCACAAAAGAATCCACTATTCTGGACCTTTGATGCCTCCAGGTGGGGATGTTGAAGACATGCTTAAAGAGCACGAGAGACAGATCCAGCAGGCAGTTCGTAAAGCCCGCCATGAAAAAGTTGAAGTTTAGAGGAATGCTTTAGGGCAATTTCCTCGGCAGACTTGAAGTCAGAGATTGTGCAAGTGATTGGTTTCTTTACAGTGTATGTATGCTGTGTAAATTGACATAAAGCAAGTCGTGTTGCTCAAATTGAGAGCTCTTACTCGGTGAGAATAAAGAAGACAGACAAGTTTGTTATTTTCTTGTCTAGTAAACACAAAATAACTAACTTTTGTATTCTTTCCATTTCTCCAGTAACAGATACATTTCCTGAAATTGGTGGTTGAAACTGGAAAGGGAATTTTTGTTACCTATTTGATGTTGTACTTGAATCACGAAATCCTGTGAACTTGACTTCTTTCTTTGGCATGTTAACTTCAAATTTAGTGGCTATGTTTAGGCATCCAATCATCAACCATTTTTTGTCAAAAATCCAGATCTCACGCTAGAAGGGTTTGTCCAGTAATGCAATAACTTTGCAACCTATTCTTCATTCTTTTGTTTCACTAACTATACCTCTATATCAAGGATTTTTTCAACCAAAGGATATCTAGTTGAAGGTTTCACTGACTACAATGAAGCTTTTCATCGTCAAGAGTTTAGCATTTTAAACATTTTTTTGTGCTACTGTTGTGTGCATTTTACATTAGTTTCATATTTTCTATTGCATATAATATCACATCATTGATCGAACGCACATAATGTTTAACATTAGTTTGAGTTCATTAAGTTGGCAATTACATTCTAATAGTAAAAAGAATTAACAGTAATCACCTAGTTGTATCCATTAGGTACTAATCTTCATTTCCTTCCATTTCTGCATGTTTAGAAGGAAATATAAACGAGGAATTAAAAATAATTAAATTTCATCCAACTTTACTGGATAAAATATGAGGGTACTTATGACTTTTAAAAAATAAACATGATCTAAATTTAACTATTAAACATAATTGAACACTTAATTATGGGTTATCCATTATTATGTCTTCACCTTCAAGGCAACGGATCAATTAGTGGTCTTTATTGAGGAGGCGCATTCTCACACCTCATTTTTTGGCCTATTTTAGTCATCTAATCAAAATCAAATTGATAAACTAATAGATTATTTTTTTTAGTTTTAATCTGCTTGATTTAGTTTAGTTTGTCTGTTCTAATTACAGATGCCCACCGCTACAAGGAACTGGCTAAGCTTGCAGTTTGATGAATAGGTTATTAATTATAAGAATCATTAGCTTACAATGCAACTTAAAAATAGCAATAAGTAGATCATTCTTCAAAACAATCTGTCTTTTTGATAAGAGAAAAAAATGGTATGCAATCCAAGTCAATACATCTCTTAGGGAGCAAACTAATGCAAATCCAATCCTACACTAGTTGGCTTAGGAACTCACACCTATTAACAAACATTATTAGCAAAATTTAGCAACCACCGTTCTTTGATTTCTATTAAGGTCCAATACAGACATCTTACAGGAATTGCTTTGCACTTCAACACATGCTCATGGTTACCAACACCCTGAACCAGAATATGACCCTACTTGGTAACAACTGAATGCAAACAACGATTATGTTTGAATAATGTCATTTATCTACGTAGAAACTCTACAATGAACTTAAAGAAAGTGGCGTATGGCTTCAAATGAACTCAAGTGGTGATTAAGTTTTCGGCAACAATATTTCCTCGTAGTATACATGAATAAATCATTGTTTTAAAAGACACATGATTGCCTTCCAGTCCCAGATGTCATGCATATGCAGTATCTTCAGCTGACTAACCTGAACTAAGCTAGTTTATTAGGCCAGCTAAAGTCTTGCAGAACAAATTGGAAAGTTTAAGTTACTTGTGCAGTTATAACGACTCAGGAATTCTTTATTATGTGCAAAGTAAAAGTGACTTGATGAAGTAGGAAAAAAAGATTTTGATATAACTGCACTGAGCTTGAAATAGAGACTAATTGCAAAAGAAAGTGAGCTAATGAAATATCTG
This sequence comes from Kaempferia galanga, assembly GCA_037974795.1. Lineage (NCBI taxonomy): Eukaryota > Viridiplantae > Streptophyta > Magnoliopsida > Zingiberales > Zingiberaceae > Kaempferia > Kaempferia galanga. The sequence goes on along the minus strand of JBBPFP011119578.1, from coordinate 3,381 downwards.
GAGAAAGAGAAGCCTAGATTCACTTGTATTTTCAAAAGAAATTACTGAGTCGCAAGTTTCGTCAAACTAAAATTTGAGGGAACGTACAGATTGTTAGAAATTAATTATCTTCATGCTCTTTGAAGATTAGCAATCTTGTATATTGTTTATGCTAATTAACAGAAGCTTCACATATCTTACTTTCTACCATGGTTTTCCATTTCATGTTATGTATAAGCTATTACTGGATTCTAAACAATTATGTAAATTATATCTTATTATGAACACAAAATTTATTTAATATTAATAATGATAGCATATGCATTTGCATGCAACATATCCACTTTGCAATCATGAGATTGCATGATGTCTGCATGTACTTTTAAAACCGTGGTACGGAAAAACAGCTAGTTGTGCTTGGATGAATCAGTTGGTGATACCATATCTAAACAGCTAGTTGTGACAGAAAGACAGCTATTGAAGTTTCCAAATTTTTTTCTTTCTTTCACTTCTTGGAATTTAAGGTTTGCGCAGACCTTTCAAAAAATTTTCTATTTTGAAAGTTCTTATGGTGGGGTTCCTCTCCTCTCTCATTTCTTCTCTTTATCTCATATCCTGTGCTTGGATCAGTCAGTTAGTGACTAATGACAGAAGTTTCAAAGCTAATTAAATAAGCCATCAGTTGAAGTTGTCCACATCACTGCCCTAATCATTGGATTCCTAGTTCTAAATCAGATAATTGAATATAAACAAATAAGTAAATAATAACTTCAAACAACATGATCTTGGATTTAAAGTTGATCCATTGGCAAACATTACAAAGAAGATTATGTAGCTCAATACAAATCAAAGTATACCATTGCAGTTTTCCAGATAAATGTTGGATCCTTTTCTGAATAATACTGGTGAAAGAACTATGAACGAACGATACACCACCATTGTGGAAAATACATTTGCTGCAGCAATAACAATGAAAAATAGTCTATCAAGATATAATTATAACAGAAATGGTAAAAGGAATAGAAAATGTTAAAAAAAAAATAAGGTAAAGAAAGCAACAATAGTGTAGGAAGTCATGGAACATCATATCCCATTTCCAACAAGAAAAATACTAATAAAATGTATTCACACATTTATCTACATCATAGCATACATAAACAACTCAAAGCATTGTAAAGCAATCATACGCTGGAAACTGACCTGCCAGATGGTATCATCAGCAACTATCATCTTCGTAGTCAAACACTAATTAATACACCATTCCCTTACGGGCTAAAATGGCATGTTTGTAAACCAATAGAAAATCTCGGTGATCATATCTGAAATTGATACAAGGAATTTTTTAGAACAAACAGAAAACAGGAGGGAGAGAGAAAAGTAGGAAAAATTAGTAGCCAGGGCTACAGTTGTTAGCCTGAAAATTGAATAATTCTAAATTTCCCTAAAGTTTTACATAAATATACGGTCTTTACAAGTCCCATACGTTAAGGGGAAAAAAAAACAAAATAAAAGAAGTGTGAAAGTTTGAGCAAGTGATGAAGAAACAGATCCATCCATTAATTTACACAATTCTTTGCTTGAATTGAAATGTCAATACATGTTTTCACTTCAATTTCACTCATAGCATATATGCTAATGATTTAACTCATAGAAAAAATAACTTAAAAGGTATAATTAAAAAATAATTTATTCAAATTAAACTTAAGATGAATTTTTTTTAGCATTCTTGTTGCAATAACCAATTATCAGGTTCTCGCCGGACAATCTGCAAGGAAGATCGGGCGATCTGTGTTAGGGACATCTGAGCAATATATCAGCCGAGCAATTTATATAAACCTATCCGAGCAATTTGTTTAATCCATGCCATCAGAGTGATATGTTTATGAGAGTTGAAAAAGCAATACGTATCTCAGAAACCAGCAGGGTTATATGCTCACTTTTATCAAGGGCAATGTTATCACCGGGCAATATGATTAGGTGGGTCGTTTGTCAACAAACACTCGGCTATCCACACGTGATAAATATCAGGAAAGTAACCGAGATAGCTCCCTCGAAGGCCTTCCCTTCCTTGCGTGGCAATCAACGAATGGATGATGTGCATCAGTAGTCAAGAAGGTTTTCTCTAAGTTTCTCTCTTACGTGGAAGTCATGGATTGGCTGTTCTATAACATGTAAGGAACTCACAACATGACGTCTTCACCAACTTAGGCAGGAGAAAGAGGAGTGTGGACTAGATGACGTGGAGATTCCCTTCTTGGAGTCCATTTATACACCTTAGACTGTAACTTCAGGGTATGTTGGTTTTCTTCTCCATAATGGCAGAGGAAACTCCTTCAAGTCCTTTTTCGTTGTTTTCTTTTTATCCTCCTCTAACCAATTACTGACTTGAGCGTCGAAGGGGCCAAGTCGGAGGAGCCGACCCGACTCTAACCCGTGTAATCATCTCAGATCTCAGGCGTCAATCATCGGAGAGGACCTTTGAAGAGGGAGGATCCCAACCGAGGAGGAGAGGCCATCAAATTGACGTCGTATGTGAGAAACTCTTACAAAAAGCTACAATGACTCAATCTAGAAAAACAATCAAGGAAGATCGGTCGAACTATTCGGTTGGATTTTCTCATCCTTCCTTGCCCAACTCCCGTGAAAGTGACGTCGATTTGAGGTCGTGAACAAAATTTCTCAACTAGTAGCAACAATTTTGGAGGAAGCTCGATGCTGGGTGGAAATCTTAATCTATTTGAAAAAAGGGAAGTACTACCCATCGAGAAACCTCTTAAAATCACACCTGTTTCATATAGCTCTATATGTTACCTCGAAATATAGATCAGGTAAGAGGTCGGTTATTGATGAACCTATTATTCCAACGCCTATTATGCCTCTTCATAATCCGATGACAGAGGTTCCGGTCTATGATTCTTCTTCCAAAGGGATGATTCCTCGTCAGATCCCCTTTTCGGAGGAAATATTGTGGGAAGATTCATCTTGTCATTTTCGTGCTACCCATATAGAAGAGTGCAATGGTTCCTCCGATTCGGAAGACCAAAGATCACCTTTGCCACTTCGAGAATACAGCTATCCTGCACCAGTAGACTAGACTGAGGGAGTCAAGAGTAGGGTCTTCTTGACAACTTTGATCGACCTAGCACAACAATAGTTTAAAAATTTATAGGCTGGATCTATTTCTTCTTTTGATGAATTTGCATCTCTATTCAAGTGGCATTTTTTCAGTTCCAAAAGATATGTCCAACCAAGGTTTAAAATCTCGACCGTGCCGAGGTTTCGGTCCCAGATCGGAATGATAAGGTTTCGATATCGTATCGTGTCATGCCAATAGAGTTTCGGTATTTTTTAAATATAAATATAAATGTATATTATATTTGATTATTAAAGATGTTTTATATT
>JBBPFP011119472.1:0-11891 GCA_037974795.1 Kaempferia galanga | reverse complement strand
TGTGGGGCCGGGCTCAGGGGGCCGCTGGGGTGGCGGATTCCACCTTTTGCTCCGATATTCTTTGACTAATTAGTTAATGTACTTGTGGATAATCAGATGATTAATCTTAATTCCTTCTGGTTTGGGAGGATTCTAAGAACAACGAGGGAGTTGGGATACGAATACTCTTAGCTTACAATTATAATATAGCTTACAACTAGTATACTGCTTACAACTAGTATACTGCTTACAACTATAATATAGTCTTTCTAAGTTCTTAATCAATCTAAAGACTAGCATCAATACTCTTAGCTCGCGTCCTTGCATTGTACAGTTGCAAATGTAATATGGTTGATGTTGTTACTTGATAATGTTATTGAATAGCAACCTACTACTCAAATTCAACAAAATTAAGTTAAATAGGTAATAAAAAAAATCAGTCATTTTTAATGAAAACTTTGACAAAATTCAGTCAAAGTAGCCTAAACTTACATAAAATACCTAAATTCTGTTATTCAATGTCAGTACCCATATGGACAAAAAGAGCATCATAAGTATATCTACATTCGAAAGAATAATAATATTTAAATTCAACAAAATTTAATTAAAACTAGTACCGATCAGGGCAAAAAAAAATTGTAGCACCGACATAACCACAACCATTTAATAAAAGCTCTAAAAGATTGTCCCCAAAAAAAAAAAAAAAATCAGTTTTTAACATCGGCGAATCCGTTACGCCCACACGAAAAAATCGGCGAATCCGTTACGCTCACATCGCACCACCGTTTTATTTAATCGTGTCGCTTCTCGATTTTCCGGTAGCCCAACCCCCGAGCAATAGCTGTACCCAACCCTCGTCTCTGCACAACCCCGCACCAATCTTACTATGCGATCTCTTCGCAACTTCGGCAGAGATAATCCAACGGCTGATGGTCTGTATCGCTTAGACTCTTTTATGTCACCGCATCACTACCTCTCTTAAGTCCTCCAACACGCGCATCATTGCCTTTATTTTTATTAATTATTTATTTGTATATTAGCGATCGCTCAATAGCCTGCTGGCTTTGCTTCTGCCGCCTCGGTCGACGGCGATTTCTGACCAAATCTCTCGTCCGATCCCCGCGCCATTGCCGACGATATTTTCCCCCACCAAAAGCGAAGGAGAAGCTTGAGACAGGCAGAAGAGTAGCGCCATCGTAATTGCCGCTGGTTTTCTCGCCAACGGCATCGGAAATCGAGGGATTTGTGAGGGGAGGCTCGTAGGTCGCAGGCAGATCTGGGCGTCGGCTAGTTCACTCTTTTCAAACTCGAGATCAGCGTGTGAAAAGACTGGCTTTGGCGAAAGAGATCGCCGTGATCAGGTGATTGTTTATGCTCTCGTTATCTGGTTGCGTTCTTGAGCATCTCTATAGATCTGCCAGTGAGTTTGCTACTGCTGTTAGTCTTAATTTTAACCATCCATATATTAATAGATTTAAGAGCCGATTCAGATCTGCGGTCAAACCTGCTTCTGAGTTCATTTCTTGTTTCTTTTTCTTATATAAAATCTCCTGCGAATTCATTAGTCGGCTGGAGTTACTGGAGATCTCAATGTTTTTTCAAGCCTTTGATCCATGTAGAATGTAGTCCATTTTCTTCGTAACAGGGATCGATGAGATGAGTGGTCAATTTTAATCCATTATTTCTTTTCACCTAACTGCTATTTTATGAACAACTAAAGCCGTGCCAAATTATCCGAGGAGTGGCAAAAAGAAAAAATGTGACAGAATGATCATCTAAGAGTAAACAGTGGGGTTTTCCCTTGTCGTGTTGTCATGCTGTTACAAGTTTTGTACATTATCGCATCCTGAACTTGCACGACACATTTGGGCATAAGTATTGGATCTAGTACCTTGATTTGTCTTCTACCGACAAGTTGCAAGCGCTTTCTCACAGCAAAGAATCTTCTCGTTTAACTCGATTTGGTTGTTTTTTTTGGACATTTGGTTCTTGATTTATTGAAAGGAAAATGGATTCTACTTTTCAGTTTATAATGGCCAGAACAAGTCCATGGCATTATTTCACCTTGCAAATTGCCTCAAAACTTTCTCACCCTAATGAATGATGAACATTATTATCTGTGTATATCAGACATTTATCAACAGTAAGTTGTATCTTGTTGTGTGACTCTGGCTTGAGCAAATTCAATGAGTTGTTATGCTTCTCGTGCTTGACGCTAATAAAATTCTCCAGGCAATACGTTGCTAAAAGGATATAAAGAAGCACACATACAAGTTAGCAGAAAGTCTACGGGAAGGGAAGAAATGGCACCTAGCATTAGAAAGGCTCTGGGAACAGTGAAGGACCAGACTAGCATTGGCCTGGCCAAGGTTTCAAGCAACATGGCCCCTGAACTTGATGTGGCTATTGTCAAGGCAACCAGTCATGACGATGAACCTTCTAATGAGAAGTACCTATGTGAGATTCTGAACCTTACATCCCAGTCTAGGGGTTATGTTAGTGCTTGCATTGTTACTGTTTCAAGGAGGCTCAGTAAAACTCATGACTGGGTCGTGGCTCTCAAAGCCCTGATTCTTGTTCATCGTCTTATGGTCGATGGGGATCCTGCATTCCAACATGAGATTCTTTATGCCACCAGGAGAGGAACCCGTCTCTTAAACATGTCTGATTTCCGCGATGAGGCACATTCCAATTCCTGGGATCACTCTGCTTTTGTTCGCACTTATGCTCTCTATTTGGATCAGCGGTTAGAGTGCATAATGTATGAAAGGAAACAAGGTGGTGGTAGCAAACACCCAAATGAATCTAGAACCAACCGCTGGAAATCCCCACAACGAAATGGATCTGATTTTGGTGACCATGATCCTTATGCACATGGGAATTATGGAAGGTCCTCGTATTCATCCCCTCAAAGTAATGGAAGAGATGGGTATTATGAACGTCAGAATGGGGAAGAGAAGAAGCCACCGACACCACTGAGCGACATGAAGATAGAGAGGGTGTTGGGCAGAATGCACCATTTGCAACAGCTACTCGATCGCTTCCTTGCTTGTCGTCCCACGGGCAATGCAAAACATTGTAGGATGATTCTGATTGCTCTTTACCCACTTGTCCGAGAGAGCTTTCAGCTTTACGCGGATATATGTGAGATACTAGCTGTTCTTCTAGACCGCTTCTTTGACATGGAGTATCCTGATTGTGTCAAATCATTCGAGGCATATGCTAGTGCTGCAAAGCAGATTGATGAGCTGTGTGCTTTCTATGCTTGGTGCAAGGATACAGGAGTGGCAAGGTCTTCAGAGTACCCAGAGGTGCATCGCATTACTGACAAGCTTCTGGAGACACTCGAGGATTTTATGAGGGATAGAGGGAGGAACGCAAAGAGCCCTCTAAAAGAGACAATCCCTGTACCCGCAGAGGACAAAGAACCAGATCCGGATATGAACAGCATCAAAGCTCTTCCTGCACCTTCTGACTACAAGGAAGAGGAGCCGGAGCCGGAGCCGGAGCCATCAAAGGTGACAGTGGAACCAATCAAGCAGCAGCCACTGGCACCACAACCTGACCTGGTGGATCTTAGAGAGGATGGTTTGACTGTCGACGACCACTCAAATAAGCTTGCATTAGCCCTTTTCCAGGGGCCGGCAGCAACCGCTGGTGCAAATGGTTCATGGGAAGCATTCCCTTCATCTGACGGGGATTCTGAAGTCAGTTCCGCATGGCAAAATCCTGCAGCAGAACCTGGAAAGGCAGACTGGGAGCTTGCCCTCGTGGAGACTGCTAGCAATCTCTCAAAGCAGAAGGCTGCAATGGGCGGGGGATTGGATCCATTACTACTGAATGGCATGTATGATCAAGGCGCAGTGAGGCAGCAGGTTAATGCCCAGGCGAGTGCAGGGAGTGCGAGTAGCGTGGCCTTGCCAGTGCCTGGACGAGGTACTGCTCCTGTGCTTGCCCTTCCCGCGCCTGATGGCACGGTTCAGACAATTGGGCAGGACCCTTTTATTGCGTCCCTCAGTATCCCAGCACCTTCCTATGTTCAGATGGCTGAGATAGAGAAGAAACAACAGTTGTTAGTTCAAGAGCAGCTCGTCTGGCAGCAGTACTCAAAGGATGGTATGCAGGGCCAACACAGCTTGGCCAGGATCAACAACGCCTTCATGGCCAACCCCACAATGCCCTATGGAATGCCGGCCGCCTACAACACCATTGGCGGATACTACTATCCGACCTATTGAATCTTGTCCCTTCTTTGCTTCGCCTTAGTTTTCCTCCAGTGTTCATCACCCTCCCTTACATGTGTATTAACTATTGTTTGTTCCATGTATTATGTTGAGCTGAGAGACTCCTACGGTGGCATATCTTGTGCGAGCCTCTTGATCGAGTGCTCTCCCTCAGAACTATTCTTTGTTTCATTAGACTGTGCAACCGATTCTTTGTTTCATTGTGCAACCCTTTAGAGCACTTGATCGTTTTCTTTCTGAAGACCTTAAATATTCCTTCTCCCATTTTTCCACTCCACGAGGAATCCAGAGTTGAAATATTTTTACTGTCGGTTGATTCGTTAAGATTGAGAAGACAACGTTGAGATGGCCACTGAAATGGAAGTTGAATATTCTGTCGCACCGTCAACGTTATGACCAGCATTGGACTTGTTACTTTCCTACAAGCTATCTAAATAAGGTGAATACAAATTGTTCAAATTTATTTATTGTTTAATAAATTATTTAAATTTATTCATTATGTATTTTTAACAAATGCTTTAAATCTTAATAGCGAATTTATTCACGACTATCCGATTCAATTTAGTCTCTGAATATAGAGATATCAAAAATAGATTAAAGGTAAATATCACTTTTTTCTGTAGAAGGAAAAAAAATCATCCGCTAAAGTTTGTTGGCACTAAAGTCTCTTGCGGATGCCGCGTCCTTTCGATGCAATATTTGTAGCTCTCACGTCCTTTCATTAACCATCCATTCAACAGGGACCATACGCTGCAGCCATTTCTGACATGACATCTTTCAGTGTTTTTTTTTTTACAATTTTCTTACTAAAAATTAAAAGCAAGTGAAGTGGACACTCATCAATAATTTTATTTCAAAAATATTATTGCATCAGTTTAATTTCGACTTTTTGTTTTTACCCCTCAATTTGTTTTTTCAGAAAAGAAATACGAAACTGCTGCTCGTGAGTCGTGATCCCCGAAGGTTTGACGACAGCGGTTTTGTAACCGACAAGACCCAATCGGATTGGCCACAATTGGTATCCGGACGGATCACATATTGATGGATCCGCATCCGCTTACCTTTTTTATCTGGCATAAATAAATTGATCGCTTTTTATTATCAATATTAAAAAATATTAAAAAGATACACCTTCCGACTTAATCATTCATATGTTAAAACACTCAAACCAAAATTACTTAAAATAACATAAAATTAAAATAAACAATTTTAATTATCCAATTATTAAAACAGCACTTCATTTATAATTTTCTAAAATACCCTTTTATACCTATAATTTTATATACTTTTAATCAAAACTACTCTATACATTATTCTAAAAATGCTAATATTTTTAACCAAAATTGCTCAAAAATAAAAACTCTAGTAATCTAGAGCAAAACTGATAAAGAATAGATATATTTGAAATATTAAATTTATTTAAATAGTTTTTATTTTTTTTTAAAAAAAAAAAGAAGACACTTAGGTAATTAGGAATTTCTTTTTTCAATTTTCTGTTAAAAAATTTAAATTTAAGTGTTATTTTAATATTTTATCATTTTGATATTTTGTTAATATGAGGCATATTTTTTTGCCTTTTTATTTTAAATAATTTTTAAAATGTCTTTAGCATTTAATAATTTTTAAACTGTGCTTAAAATGTGTTAATAGAAAAAGACTATCTCTAGACTCTAGTTGATCTTCGAATGAGATATTTTTATAGTAAAATAATTTTTTTAGAAATATTTTGATAATTCTTTTTTATTTGATAATTTAATGATATTTTAAAATTAATTAAGATTTTATTAATATCAAAAAGGTCCTACTGCATTTATTTTTGCCTTCCATACGCCCTAAAAATAAATTTTAAGAATACTTTAATATCAATGAAACTCTACAGGTCATTTTTGAAAAAAAAAAAATATTAAACCTTAAATTTTTATTACGTTAATTATTTATTACCTTGTCGTCTTCTCCTGCTCACTCTACTGGACCAATATCCCTCTCCGGCTCTCCTCCGTCCTCCGATCCCCGCCATCTCCCGTCTGCCGGCGAGAATCCACAGAATCTCCACTCTCAGCTTCAGGAGGTATCAGCGTTCTGGATGGGACAGGGACTGAGCTGCGCCGGCGTTAGCAACGACCACGACTTCTTCGCCGCAGTCCAAGGTGGTGACTTGGGCGCCGTGGAATCATCCCTCACTGCCAACCCTTATATTCTCTCACGGACCACCATCTACGATCGCCTTTCGGCTCTCCACATCGCCGCCGCCAATGGGCGCGTCGAGGTGAGCCTCGCCCTCTCACTGACCACCTCCCGGTCCCGTCCCCTTACGTGGCTCCCTCCCTCTTATGGTGATTTTTTGAACGGATCTCGATTTATGCCTATCTGCAGGTGTTGTCGTCTATCTTGGATCGATCTGTCGATCCTGATGTCGTGAATCGGTCTAAGCAGGTGAGGGTGAGGCAGTTCAAAATTTTGCAGAGTTTAATTGGTCCTTTTTGTGATTTCCGCCCATTTACTTCTTTTTGGTTTTGATTAAGCAAAGACTCCGTTGATGTTGGCTGCAATGCACGGGAAGCTCGCCTGCGTGCAGAAGCTCCTTGAAGCCGAGGCAAACGTGAGCCAAATTGTTGATGTCTTCAGTTTCACATTTCTGAGCTGCGATGCCCAAATTGATCCGCTGTTCTTTCTACCTGCTAGATCTTAATGTTTGATTCGTTAAATCGAAGGACTTGCTTGCATCATGCTGCTTATTATGGCCGCTCCGATTGTCTCCGAGTGATTCTCTCAGCGGCCCAAACGGCACCTATTTCTGATTCATGGTGAATGCTTGTAAAAATTCATCTTTTTGTCGGTTGAATTGGATCAACCTCTCAAGAAGTCGCATTCTTCTGGAAGTTAACTGATTCCTTACTTTTCTCTTTAAATTTCTTATGAGTTAAAGGGGATTTGCTCGGTTTGTGAATGTGAGAGACGGCAATGGAGCCACCCCTTTGCATCTGGCAGCAAGGCAGAAACAACCAGATTGTGTGCACATTTTGTTAGACAACGGTGCTCTTGTCTCCTCCATTGCTGGTGGATATGGGTGAGTTAAGAGTTTTCATTATTTTCACCTGATCCACAGGCACTCGTAAGATTAGTTAGTGCTATGAGATTTTATCAGATGCTTCCAGAGTGACATAAGACTATGTGATTAAAAGATTTAACGCCGCAGATACCTTGGGAGCACCCCTTTGCACTTAGCAGCTAGGAATGGAAGCTTGGACTGTATTCGTGAGTTGCTTGCATGGGGAGCTGATAGGCTTCAGAGAGATTCATCAGGGTCTGTAAGCTTCGCACACTGTTTATGCAAAGTGTAGTTAGGGTCTTGTGAGCTTTATATGCAGCAATGTAGTAAGTTATATACGGCTTGATGGTTACAATGTTAACAAGTTTTCTAAAGGTGTACATTTCCTAACTGTGGTAACTACAGAAGAATACCTTATCTTGTTGCACTCAAGCGAGGCCATCAAGCATGTGCAGCTCTGTTGAACCCATCAACAGCTGAACCTCTTGTATGGCCAACACCATTAAAGTTCATCAGTGAGCTTGACCCAGATGCAAAGGCTCTGTTAGAGGCAGCTCTAATGGAGGCTAACAGGGAAAGGGAAAAGAAATTATTGAAGGCAACATCATGTTCCTTGCCATCTCCCGCACATTCTGATACAGATGCTGATGAGAACACTACTGAGGTACTCTAAACTTCCTGGTTAGGGTTTCAGTTTCAATGAAACAAATGCATCCCTTTGTTATATCTATATATGAAAACTATGCAGCAGAACTACTAGACATTGGATTGGATCATGAAAACTTTTATCCTCTTGTGATGTTATGAAACTAAACACAGCACACATTGAAGTTTGATGATTATCTTTCTGATGTGTGAATATTCATAACGAATATGGCTTCTTATTAGTCGCCAACAGTAATGGTGAAAAAAAATTGGTTGTTGAAGAAGCATTGTTCTCATTTCCTAAGCTGTCAAAGTACAGAAAGACATGCAATTTCAACGTTGGATCAACTATAGTATCTCATCCTTCATGTCCATGAAAGTGAATACAAGTCCACACCCAGCTAGTCTTATCTCACCAGGATTGTTCTATCTATGTCTTTCTTTTTCTAGATCAGTTCCCCATGACTTCTCGTGGTCTTAATGAACATCTTATTGGCAGATATTCTTTCTTGTGCTGATTATAGTAATCACGGTCTCCGCTTTTGTAAAACTAGTTTCATATATGAAATCCTCGCAGGAGAGTGATGTCGAGCTCTGTGATATCTGCTTTGATCAAGTGTGTACCATTGAGGTCCAAGAATGTGGCCATCAGATGTGTGCTCATTGCATGCTCGCACTCTGCTGCCACAACAATAAGAAGAACCGCATGAATCATATATCATCACCAACCTGCCCTTTCTGCCGCAGCAGCATCATACGTCTGGTAGTTGCAAAAAGTAAAGCCAAAGATAAGGAAGATAAAGATACCATCTCCAAGCTTAGCAGATCAAAGAGGCATAGAAACTTAAGTGAGGGAAGTAGTAGCTATAAAGGCTTGTCCCCAGCTATCGAGTCCAGCGCAAAGACGAGTTGTGCTGCAGGATGCCTCCCTGATAGCAATGTCAATGTGGATAAACCCTTAGACTTACAGCTATGACTTCCTTCCCTTTTCAAGCTCATGGAATTCTACATATGCAATGGTATATAATCGTTAAATCGAATTGCAAACCCTCTGATGCCGAACGTACTGTTGGTTAGATCTCGTGAAGATTGAAGCCAGTGGTTCATCATTAAGACAAGCATATGCTTCTGAGGTAAGTACAGATGGATTCACTTGAATGTGTCATAAGCTACTTCGACCCTGTCAATGTTCTTATTTAGGAAGAAGTGTGAAGGTATGGCTATCTACATTGAATTATGATGCTTTCTTATCAATAAATTTATCAATTCATAAGTCTAAATACTTCATGATGAGACTCCATTGCTCTTATATAATCTCTGTGCCAGGCTTTTGAGTTCTCTGGGAATCAAATCTGCAAATGGTAAAAAAAAAACACTAATGTATAGTATCACTGCACAAAGAGTTGGTGAATAGATCTGAGATCCATGAAGTTGTGTCCTTTTCTCTGTTTGGTAGTGTCTTTACTCCTTGCATCTATCTCTCTTGATTGGAACAGACACAGGTTTTGAGAAAAATCTATCTTAACAACAGTCACAATGGTGATGTTAGCTTGCCTGTGAGCTTTCTGCAAACAGTTGGAAGTTTTTTTCCCCCTTACAAATGAAATGCATTTGTGTTGGGACCTAACTTTAATTGATCAAGCAGTGGTCCAACAAAGTTTTGGCAGTTAGTTGGTTCAGACTTTAAAAGAGTATTTCCGAACAGTAGGTTGGAGGGTGGTCTAATTTGAAAAGGTTACACTTCTTCTAGCAGTCGCTTGTAATTTGCATTTGGATTCAACATAATTTCATGGTGCATTTTTTCAGAAACTTGCACTGAAAAAGTCTCAGTTCAGAATCTTGTCTATAATGTTCAGTTACTGTAATGAAAAATAAAACCTGATTAGGTATTTTGGAATATAAAGGTCTGAACATAAAATGGTCAATCAGCAATTTCCTTCTATGTAAGTATGGAAGCAATAAGTAAACGCTTTATTGAGCAGGATGTTGTCCAACCCGTGACACACAGCACTGCAAGCAGTGCAGAGATGATTCCTTCCAGGCCAATCTTAACATTGAATGACAGCAATCAATTGCAAGTCTTGTGAGATGAAAAAAAGAAAAAGAAAATACTTATTGTGAAATCATGGAACATAGGTGAAGTTTTATGGAGGAGAGAACAAGAAAGGGAAGTGAACGATTATCTTATAATCTTGTACCTATTAGTATTGATAGTATTAGATTAATATTAATATTATTATTTATTTGTCCTTATGTGTTTTTACCTAATTATTTTTTTATTTGTCCTTTGCTATTTTTTATTTGTCCTTAGGTAAAATTTTCTATTTACCTAAAATAGAAATTTTAGCCACACACTTATATACACGATCGTGAGCGACAATCGATGTGGCATACTGACGCAACATTAAAAATTTTTTTAAAACCCTCTCTCCTTTATTTCTTGCATCCAATCTCTATCCTACATACAGTGCGGTGCTGTTTTGAAAAAACAGCGTTGCGTGGAGCTGTTCTTTAAAAAACAGCTCTGCCGCGGAGTTGTTCTTTGAAAAACAATCCCCTCGTGGAGTTATTCTTTGAAGAGTCACGCGGGAGGGCGGTTGTTGGCCAGGAGGCTACTCTTGGCGGAGTACTACTGGCCCACCCTACAGGCCGACTCGGCAAAGATGGTGACAACCTGCCCGTCCTATCAAAAACATCAGAACCTGTCTCACCGGCCGACCGATTCCCCAAGGACATCGATTGTCTCCTGTCCGTTCGACCAATGGGGCATGGACATTGTGGGGTCTTTCCCCATGACACGCACATAGAAGAAGTTCCTCCTAATGGTTGTGGACTACTCCAAATAGGTGGAAGCGAAGGCCCTAGCAACCATCACCGAACGGATGATCATCAAATTCCTATGGCAAAACATCACATGTCACTTTGGGATCCCCCACCGATTTGTCTCAGACAATGGGCGGCAATTCCAAGGCCGCAGGATCAAGGAATTTTGCGCTAGTTACGGAATCTAGCAGGCGTTCACCCCGGTAGCTTATCCCTATGCAAATGGACAGGCCAAAATCGTCAACCGAGAGATCATCTGGGGGCTGAAGACTAAGTTGGACCACACGGGTGGCAGCTGAGTGGATGAGCTGCCAAGCGTCCTGTGGGCCTACCGCACCACCCCCCAGGAAGCTACAGGGATCACGTCTTTCCACCTCTTTTATGGCGACGAAGCAGTCGTACCCGTAGAAATTGGGGTTGAATCCGATTGCCATCGACTATACGACGAGGAGAATACCGAACGCCAACTCATGGAGTTAGACCTAGTGGATGAAACTAGAGCCAGAGCGTCCATCCGACTGATCGCATATCGGCAACGGATGAGACAGAACTACAATTGACGAGTCATGCCGCACTTCTTCCAGTCAGGTGACTTGGTATGGAAGAGGATCACACCGGTCAAGGATGTAGGTAAGCTACAATCGCGGTGGGCAAGATCCCTACATGGTCGTCCAGAAGCTCTCATCCGGGTCTTTTTACCTGTAGGACTTCCAGGGGAAGGACTTGGATCGTCTATGGAGCGCTAATCACCTACAACCTTACCAAGCGTAGATGCATGTGTAATAGAACATGTACACTTCCCCTTGGTTTAATGGAAAGTGCAAGCTGTTTGTCGTTGATCGTCGGTGGTCTCCCAGACTCTTGTGGTTTAGCGCCGAGTTATAAGCGGGTCTCCCCGTGCCCATCAACACACCAGCCAGTCGGAGATTGTCCTAAACTCTCATGCTTTGCGTTGAGTTATAAGCGGGTATCCGCCGTGCCTTCCGACCCGCCAACCGGTCAGAGGTTGTCCTAGACTCTCGTGCCTTCGCGCTAAGTTATAAGCGAATTTGCCCATGCCCTCAGACTCGCCAGTCAGTCGGAGGTTGTCTCAGACTCTCGTGTCTTAGTGCCGAGTTATAAGCGGGGTTCCCTGTGCTCTCCGACCAACC
>JBBPFP011119367.1:0-11891 GCA_037974795.1 Kaempferia galanga | reverse complement strand
GAAACAAAATTCATATTCCAACTATTAAGCAGCAGTCAAAAAGTATGAAGTGTGGCGTATGGCTACATCTTTCGTCTAACAATTGACTAAAATGTGCCAAAATGGATTTGATAGTCAATTGCTCCAACATCGGTAGCCAGATTCAATATCATCCACTGATATGCTTGGTCTTGAAGTTCATAAACCCTTGATAAACCATTTCTATAGTGAATATATTAGCATGTGTTTTTTTTATGGTAATGCAGAGTGATGTTAACTATCAGTTTGCTGTCAAGTATATGGAAAAGAGAATTGTTGCGTTAAAGATATGCTCATGTAGAAGTTCAAGACCTCAAGTTTCTATCATATATATAGTTTCATTACTGAAGTTGATTATACAGTTTTTTTTATAATGTTGTAAATGTTCAATTGCATTTGTTTTTGTCCAAATCATATAATTATTCCTTTTCTGATTGATTTATGCATATGTTCAATTGTTGATAAGATAATAACTTTTTGAATCCTCTTAACATTGATTTCTTTCTTGGGGAAATTTAGGGTGTATATGGTTATCCCATAGAAATCCAATCCCTCTTTTTCATGGCACTGAGATGTGCACTAGCAATGCTCAAGCCTGCTGCAGAAGGTGAGGAATTTATAGCGAGAATAGTACAGCGTTTGCATGTTCTAAAACTAACATGCATTAAGCTAACATACATTAAGCTAACATAAATCATGCATGTTCTAAAACTACACAAATCATACTATTTCTAAAGGGAAAATAGACCTAGGGTTCGCACGAGAGAGGATTAGAGAAGACAGACCTAGGGTTCGCACGAGAGAGAGGCTTCGCGTACACCGCAGGAGAGGATTAGAAGTCTGATTGTGGCGTACACCGCAGGAGAGGCGTTCACAGCGAAAGCTCAACCGCAGGAGAGATCACGGCGAGAGAGACCTTTCCACGCTTCGGCACCACGGCGCAGGGTTTAGGGCGAGAGAGAGACCTTTCCTCGGAACCGTTCGGTCTGATATGATTCGAAATTAATTACTGTAATATAATTATGTTTATTTTGCACTCCAATAGCAGTTGTTTAATTTTGTTTAGTTCACAAAAATTAAAATGGGCATTCCTTTTGTTAAAAAAGTATTTTTTAAAAAAAATATATAAAATAATATCTCAATATATATTTTATTTCGATAGGACTCTTACAGCGGTTTCAGTAATTTTGATATAAATAAAATAATTTTTTTAAAAAAATATTTTAATATCATAATATTTTATCCGCCTTGATTGAATTAGAAAAATATTAAATTGATATATTATAAAAAGATATATAATAGTTTTGATGAAGTTAAAAGATTTTTATTATAATAAATTTAAAAAAAAACATCCTTTTACAAAGTGGTTGTTTATATTTATTCATTTCATACCAGATTAATTAATTAAATAAATAAATTTAAATGTGTTGAATTTATTAATATTCATGAATAATATTTATAAATAACTTTTATTAATATGTTAAATAAAAAAAGAAATTTTTAAAATGGGAAAAAAATTAAATTAAATTATCCAATTTAACAACTAATCAAATAAAAAAATTTTAAACAATTAAATAAACTTAAATTTTATTTAGGACTTCGTTTGAACTCTACAACACTAAAAGTAACAAAAACAAATCTTTATCAATTTTTTTCATTAAAAAAAAGGTCAAACCAAGTTAGTAGTATTTATTCGCGCGCATGCATTTAGTCTGTCATTTACCTTTTACTACCCAACAAAAAACAATTAAAAAAAATAGATTCGCTGAAACATTTGAGCAACATTATTGAACGTATCAAAAATAATCTGCTTTCAAGATTAGTTTACAAGAATTAAATCCACCACTACAAGTGTTGTTTGCCTGACGCAGTTTGTTATTTGAGTTTTGTACAATTCCTTCCTCTACATGGGCAAGCTAATTGTGACCATATACACCTTTCCGATACGCGGCTCGAGTTATGCCGGCAGGACCTCCCCATTCACTGATGATGACCCATCATCCTCCAACACTGTTTCATCCTTGGGGGCGTCGGTGCTCGTGATGTTCTCGTCTTGAAAGCCTCGTACGAACTTATCGTAGTTTGTCGGTTCGTCAGACTTGAACGGGCGTTCTCCGAGAACCTTGATCAAGTCCTCTTGGTGCAGCACCTCCTTCTCCAGCAGCATCTCCGCGATCTGGGCGACCTGATCCTTGTGCTGCTTGATCAATTCCAGTGTCTTCGTGTATGCTTTCGATACCCACTCTCTGACCTCTTCGTCGATCATGGCTTCCGTCTTGCTGCTGTAAGGCTTGCTCATTTCGAATGAATCTTCCTTATGGGGAAAGGAGAGAAGCCCAACCTTGTCACTGAAGCCGTAAACCGCAACTTGGGCATATGTCATCTTAGTCACTTTTTCGAGATCATTCTGAGCTCCAGTCGAGATCTTGCCCAAGAGAACCTGAGAGCAAACAAATTACAAAGATTATTCGTATAGACACAGTACGGATCAGCATTGAACAGATCGATCAGTGTCTTTAAGTTGACTCTATGGTGAAATAGATTTAAATATAGATTCGATATTGCTAAGATCACATACCACCTGTGATGAGAACAAAACCATATGTTAGGAATCGAAAACCTTATCTTCTTCAGTCACGAAAACTAATCTAACAACTAGGAATAGGTATAAACTTTTTGTTCAGTATCGAGCATTATCAGTAAATCCAATAGTTGTTCATCACCATAAGAGCATCTAATTATTGATATATTTTATTTTGTGATTTCGAATGCAAAATGAAAGTAAAAATTGGTGAAATTCTACCTCTTCCGATGCCCGTCCCCCTAATGTCATGCAGGTCATGTCGAAGAGCTGCTCCTTGGTTAACAAGAGGTTTTCACTTGGCACATATTGAGCAAAACCTAGTGCTGCAGTTCCGCGAGGAACTATTGTAACTTTGAGTAAAGGTTCTGCATGCTCTAAGAACCATCCCGCAACAGCATGTCCTGATTCATGATATGCAACTGTTCGTCGTTCCAGCTTGCTAATTACCTGACGAGTTTAAGCGGATGAGTCAGATCAAAACCAAAGAAATAACAAGACGAATATATCATGTTAAGAAAGATCTTTCGAGTTTAAGCGGATGAGTCAGATCAAAACCAAAGAAATAACAAGACGAATATATCACGTTAAGAAAGATCTTTCAAACAACCGCTGACAAGTTTAGATTCTAAAACAATTTAAGTCTAATTACCATTTTGTCGTTCTCGAGTAATTAACAGTTCAAGGCCACTAAGTTAGCCTGAGAATATGCAGCTAATGTGCTTCGTTCAACAATTAGGAACAAGCTTAAGCATACCGAAAGTATTTGGAATGCCAATATTGGCCTAAAAGGATTAAACCTATGAGCAGGTGCACCATAGAAAGTTCGACTCTTCCAAAGTAGGTGCTTGCTTACATATGACAAATCGCTAAACTGTGTGTTGCACCGTATAACTTGAATAAAATGTTAGAATCAACATATTTCTGGTACAGAAAATAAGTTGGAATCTATCTGATAAATAACAAAGATTTAAATTGTAACCAAAAAAAAAATAGTACAAGGGTAAAATTAAATATAACAAGTAAAATCTGTTGAATAACTTTCCGAACATTGCGCAATTGAATACCAGAAGTACATAAAATAAGATTTCACCTTGCCAAATTATGTTGCAAGATGAAATTTTGGGTTGAAATATATCTTTAAAAAAAATTGAGATTTAAGTACTGAAAGCTTCATCTCCTAATCGGTTGTTGAATAATAAGCCATGAAATTGGTAATTACCCCTTTCTAGCACTAAAACCCTAAATACCATAATAGCATTGAGTTTAAAGCATCTAAAAGGCATTGGTTGAACTCCTACTGCACTAATCAAACAACAAATCGATTAATTGGGCAAATTAACTAAAGATGGTATTGATGGTTCTCTACAGTGGCAAGTGGCATTTAGCTTAAATACATAGTTGGCAGGATGATGAAATACCAACTGCGTTGCTTTTGTATATTTATACCAACATGCGTTCTTAATTATAGAACTCACTTCGAGAGATACCTGTCTTTTGTTTAAACAGGGACACTACCCCGACCTCCAACCCCCTTAAGAACCATTACACTAGCAATTGTGATATCCAGTAATGGAGAATTTTCTCACTGGTTGGAGGGGCTGATCATATAAATGCTACACAAGTACAATGTTCCAACCAAAGCCACAAAGCGAGGAAATTTTATCAGATGAGAAAATAAAAAGAGAAACATTGTAGCAAGCCAGTAAATAGTAACAAGGTTACGACTACTAGCTGCTAGCCCACTCAAACTATGTGAATAAAGATATCAATCGAAGGTTACCACTTGTAATTCAATAACATGATGCCTGAATTTATTTGCATTCAAAAAGGCACATCATAGAATCTTAGTGATTATCTAAAGTGATTAAGAGAACTGTTTCAATCACTTAAAATGGCTAAAAAAACACATAAGCTAGAGAAACACCTTATCCAGTGCAAACTTACAAATAAAAAAATGCAGATGGAAGTTGGCGAGCACTTAGTATTATAATCGAAATATAAAACTTAGGGATCGCAAATTTATGATTTGAAATGTCATTGCCACATTAAGATGATAGCATAAAAAAAGAAACAAGGAGCAAGAAATATCAAAATAAACATGCAAAAAAAGGAGGAAATATTATAATCGTAGCAATCAACAAGAATTGGACAATAAAGGTTGCAATGATGTGGCAAAACCAAGAATGGAGTGCATTATACAGGAAGATGAATAAAACTCTCGCAATTACAGTAAAGTAAGAAATCACCTTGTTTTTCTTCTCCAAGCCACCAATAATCCTGTCAATAGCTGCGTCAAAATGCTCCATTGTTACTTCTGTACCCTCATTTCTAGCAGCAATTAGTGCAGCCTCATTACAGACATTAGCAATGTCAGCTCCAGCAAAACCAGGAGTAAGTGCCGCTAATCTCTGAGAGTAATACTCAGGCTCCTTATCAAGCTTAATCTTCTTAAGATAGATACGAAATATCTGGTCACGTCCTCTTATGTCAGGCTTATCAAGAGAAATTTGACGATCAAACCTTCCAGGCCTCAAGAGAGCCTTATCCAAAATATCTGGACGATTAGTGCCAGCTAGTACAACAACACCAGATGTTGTCCCAAATCCATCCATCTCAACAAGCAACTGATTTAGTGTGCTTTCACGTTCATCATTGGAGCCTGAGAATCCTCCACGGCCTCTTGCTCGGCCAATCGCATCAATTTCATCTATGAAAATTATGCTTGGAGCACATTGTCTGGCTTCAAGAAATAAGTTCCTCACCCTGGAAGGTCCAACTCCTACAAACATTTCCATGAAATCTGAACCTGATAACGACAGGAACGGCACACCAGACTCACCAGCTGCCGCTTTTGCTAAAAGAGTTTTTCCTGTGCCCGGAGGACCTACAAGAAGAGCACCTTTGGGAATCTTTGCTCCAAGTTCCTCATACTTTGTAGGATTTTTAAGGAAGTGAACAAATTCCATAATTTCTTGTTTGGCTTCATCACAACCGGCTACATCTTTGAAAAATACCTGAACCAACAATAATGAATTAGAATAATTGAATATCCAATTACAATCACACAAACAATAACAGAAACTTTCTAATAACACAGAATGGTTATAAAAGATGTTATTCCTACGTTCAAGGGAATGAAGTAATCTCACATTGAATGAATATATCCCATGCAATCATCAAACATAAAATTGCTTTTAGAAAAAGTTCAAGTGATTGCTTGCCTTGTTTTTGGAATTCTTATCCATTCGCATCACTTGAGCTTTTCCAATGTTAAATATGCCACGACCCCCCTTACCACCAGCACCACCACCACCTATGCTAAATCCACTCTGTATTCTTCGTCCCATGAGGTAGACAAAGCCCACAAGAAATGCCGTGGGGGCAAATCTGAGTATTTCTTGGAACCAATTTACTTCAGAAATGTATCGAACAGGAACATAATTATGAGGATCTATCCCCAATGATTCCTGAGCTTCTTCCAGCTTTTCCTCAAATGACTCAACACTTCCGATATTGAAGTAATACTTGTATTGGCTAGTAGTATGAATAGGGACAGGTGTTCCAGTTTCCTGGATTTCATTGTCTTTGGCTTGATTGTTACCATATCCAGAACTCCTGACATAAACTTTTGCTACTGACTTATTCGATACAGTAATGTGATCTACTAAACCAGGTTCCAAAAGCTTGTTCTTGAACTCTTGAAAACTAATCTGCAAACAAAAACATTCAAAATGTGATATCAGAAAACTTGGAAAAAAAGAAGATACAAGTGAACAATTAAAAAAGTCAGTGCATATTCAGACATGTGAGTTAATTGAGTCCACAGTTAGTTATGATAAAAACAACAGTGTTTATGCATGGTGAATTATCCATTGCACAACCATGGATTTAACATCTTAAAAAGCAACTTCAAGCAGAGTGAATTATCTAACATCTTAAAAAGTAAAAATTTTGAATCACATTGCACAACCATGGGTTTAATTTCGAGTGCTCCTACTGAAAATATAAGATTCTATATGCTTTGATAAACTCACATATTAAATTGTCCATGCCAGAGGAAAACAAATGGTCAATCCAAGCAAGTCATCTTCTTTTTACCTCTAGTATCAAATATATAAATTATTTGCTATAGCAACTCCTGAAATTGCTAAAAAGAATGTTGAGATAAATTAAATTTGAAAATAGTTACATAATAAACTATAGGTACATGCTAAGTCTAGTACCATCTCAACTTACACCTATTCTAGAGTTAGAGAAACAGCAATCTCAAGGTAGAACTTGATTGCCTTTCAGAAAAGAAATCAACGGGGAATCAAATAAGTAGAAGGAGAAGTTGTCAACGAATACAGCAATAAAAAGCTATACAAGCTTAATAATCTTAAAAAGCTGTATTACAATTTATTTATTTGCATTGATAAGTCACAGGGTTAATGATATCAAATACATGAAAAGATCTTGGGTAGACGGTACACAAACAAAAAATAGATAATATGATTTTCCTTAGATTTAGAGATCAAGTTATGACAATGGACAACAGATGTGCTAATAGACATACAAACCTCCTTTTGGTCAGAGGAACCAAGAGAATTTGAGAAAAACATCAATCCCAGTAAAAGTAATGGACCAAGGACACTCTGCAAATTCTTTGTTATGTTCTCCTGAAATCCTCCAAAATCATCTGTGCTTGACTCCTCTATAAATGAACAAAAAGTAGGATATAAAAATGTCAAAATAGAAAACTTGAACTAAATATTTGATATTCTGTAATTTAAACTGTAATATCACAATTCACAACAAGCCGCATTCTCAACTCAAGTTTACTTTGAACACAATAAAACTAACTCAAATCAAGGTTTTCAGCAGTAACAATTAGCTGAATGACATTAGTTACTGAATTATCCAGAAGGGGAAACATGTAGCAGTTAAAATCTGAATTTGAGCCCTACCTATAGAAATGATAAACTATATTCCAAAGATGTTGTGAAATTTATTTTTATACGATATTATCTGGTTATTTAAACAACTTCTGAGCAAACTCCTAAACTAACAATAGAAAATTGACATTAGGAAAGGAGGTTGGAAACCCTATATTGGCCTCAGACTTGAGAACCAAAACTACTGGATGAAATGGCTTTAGTTCATCTAAGAAAGGAAGTGTTGATTAAGCAATGCCATTATAACTTCAATAAATAAATAAATAAATGAGAGTCAGCACACTATATGAGCCTCAAGATTTACTTCACAGTCGCTATAAGCTGACCCGTGATTTACCTCCCTTCACATAACCTAGGGACGAGGGGCACCTGAGGTAAGCGTAATCACTTTTGCTACAAAAGATTTACTCACAATCACTAAAGGTGTATGACCAACCTTAACATAAACTTGCGTCATCAATGACGCTTGCATGTGATTTGCAATTTGTGAAGACATCAAATTTGCCAACTCTAACCAACAACTTCCTATATTATGACCTGATCTACAACTATATTTGGAAACATAGTAGGACCCTGCATGACCTATTCACTATGCCACTTTTATAAGATAGAGTTGATTGACCTAGAAAAAGAGAAATTGAAAAAACCGAAAAAGCAGTGCTCAGTATTCACTGTTAGAGCTCAATTCAATCTGACCCAAGCACCAATGTAACTTAGCGACTACAAAATTGAGCTTTCTTTCAAGTTTTGGCCAATGGAAATTTTAGGCCTAGAGCTTTAGATGACATTTCATGACAACCATAGTTAAGGGATGGAAAGTGGATTCAAGTTACTTAGTAAAAGCAGACTTTCAAGAATATTTTCAAAAGACATTTATCTGCTTAGTCCTAAGGCAAGTTTAGCGAGACATGGTTTAATACACTTGATAAACTTCACTGATCAGCAAGAAATACATTGATAACCTCATGCTTCTCATATTTAGTTGAAAAGTAGCTCTAATCCTTGCAGTTACTGATAAATTACTGGGTTAACGAACATAGTATAATACCTTTTCCTTCTGATTGTTTGTTCTCATCACCTTTCGGAATACCCTTTTTGTCCTTGGGATAGTAATTCTCGTATTCTAGGAATAAAAATTCAAAACATAAGATAAATGCTAACAAAATTCATGCATTTAAATTTTTTTTTCTTACTCTTCCCATCAGGTGATTCA
The DNA here is from genome assembly GCA_037974795.1 of Kaempferia galanga. Lineage (NCBI taxonomy): Eukaryota > Viridiplantae > Streptophyta > Magnoliopsida > Zingiberales > Zingiberaceae > Kaempferia > Kaempferia galanga. The sequence goes on along the minus strand of JBBPFP011119367.1, from coordinate 3,142 downwards.
CTCGAAAAGAATCGCCTAAAAGTTGAGCCTGCCAAGAGGAATCTAAAATCCCCCAATCGATCCCCTTTTCCGACATTTCGACTGGCTATTGCGGAGGTGACGTATCCCCGGAGGGCCTTCAACCCTCCATTATCCCCGTGCAAGATCGGATTTTGCAAGAGGGCTTCTCTCGAGCATCCAAACCTCGCCCCGGAAACACCAAAAATTCCTCCCTAGATACAGAAAATCGATAAATGAACAGATTACATAGCCAGCCACGATCAGGACAGCGCAAGGAACTTACAAGTCCGGTTTTTTGACGCGAAGGCCGAGAGATCGAGCGCGCGAGCTTGGAGAAGATCATCCTACGTAAACCGGCAGGCTTCGGGAGGGCGGAGATGGAAGAACCTTAGCGGCGATCTAGGGTTCCTGGATTAATTTCCTCCTGGAGCTCGTCTAGCGGTCTGGGAGGAGACACCACAGCGGACGGAGTTAAAGCGGATTTTAGATTCGCCCAAGCAACCGTGGACCCCACTGAGATATCCTACGTGGCAATCCAGGAATCGACAAGATCGGATGTTTCGTGAGGCGAGTGAAACAGCCACCAGGCTGTTTCTTGGGAAGCAAGGCGAAGAAGATCCTAAGTAAACATTAAAAGTATCCACTCAGAAGCCCATTAACAAATAAAACACAGGCCCATGTAACATAAAAACTTCAATTTCCGATCGTAATGGGCCTCCAAGTATCTACTTAGAAGCCCATTAAGAAATTGAACACACAACCCCATGTAGACACCCACCTTGTGACCCGAATCGTGCCGAACCCTATATGCGACCGGGCGAACCACATTATCGATCGAGCAATCGAACCGCTCCGGTCGGACTGAACCAATCGGATGAATAAATACTGGAAATGAATCAAATGGATCGAGATGAGCATTGAAGTAGCAAGGTAGTTCATTGAAGGCTATTCATTAAGTCTGAGGAGACAGAAGTAAGTAGCTCTTCGGTACTGTGTTAGTTTTCTTTTGGCTGTGTACTAGGGAATGAACAATAATTTACATTTAATTGATTTCTTTTTTCAAAAAACCAAAAATATAAAAGTACATTACTACTACTGTGGTTTCACGAGCATGCATGATATCACATCATATGATGGGCAGATCTAAAGCATTTATTTAAGAGAGTAGACGGATTAAGATATATATGGATAATGTTATTATTAAATAAATAAAACAATATATGATAATTAGGGGTTGTTATTAGGGTAAAAAATCAAAAGGCCTCTTTTATTGAAATAAAATCGTCATGATGGCTATTTTTTTTCCAAAACTATCCTTGGTTTTTGTTGGTATAGTATTATTCAGTGGTTGTTATAATTATATCGTAATTACTATTTTATAAATATTAATACAGGTAGAAATTAATAGGATGTCATGTAGATGGTAGATTAGTGAAAATGCTAGAGAGAGCTCGGGAAAACAACTCCAGGGCTCAACTCTCAGTTCCCGACACTCTGAACTCCCAACTCCATATACCTCCTAGGACTCCTGGCTCTCGAGACTTTAGATTTCCGACTTCAGATATCTTCATGGGACTCCTAGCCCACTCCCGATACTCTAGACTCTCGACTCTAGATACTTTTAAGGATTTTCGGCTACCGATACTCTAGATTCCCAACTTCAGATCTCCTCTCAATATTTCTAGCTCCCAATACTCTGGACTCCTAATTCCAAATATACTCTTGGGATTTTTGGCTCCAAGACTCCAGCCTCTTACCTTCTCGAGTTTCCTAATTCATCAGCTACTCGGGTTTCCTATTTCCTCAATAAAACGGAAAGAAAGTGTTATTCTAGTTATTTTAGAAAAGAAACAATAATGTGACTAAATCCTACAATATTTAAGAAATAATCAGTGTAAAGATTGGAATGAAAAGAAAGAGGCGGTTAACTCGGTTAGTTTAGGAAAAAAAATGTGATGAATTGATAAAATATCACATTAAATAATGACCACATAAGGGGAAAAAAAGGAACAGGTATGTGGTGTTCCTATAAAAAAATACCTTTCACAACTCCCAAGTACACATACACATACGTTGTTTTACACACAAAAACCCTAAACTTCATCTTCCTCCTCTAACTTGAGCGTAGAAGTGCTGCGTCGGAAAACTCCCTGGTCGTCATCCTGACCCTCCAACTTGAGAACATTGAGTTAACGCCTTAACTAGAATGTGGAGATGGATAATACTGGAAGACCTAACATCATAGCCTTGGCAGCAGAGGATTCCGGAAATTTAGTGGTCACCGCGATACAAACAGTCTTGAAGGGGCATCCCTCTCCTCACCCAACAGGTAACTCTTCCACCAAACTACCGCCCCCATCAGTTGAAGCGACACCAGAAGGTACCCTTGCCAATAGGAATGCCCTAGGCGGCTTCTCCCCCACTGATAGGTAAGTCAAAGAGCCTTCCGTAGAATCTTCGGGTGAACGGCCTCATCAAAGGTTTTTTAAAAGAATTGGGTCTAACCTTGATGTTTCGAAGACTCTGCAAGGTCCTTCATTTTCAAAAGACATCTATGAAATGAATTACCAAAGTACTTTCAAGTGTCATAAATTGAGGAGTATACTGGTACTACCAACCTAGAGGATCTCATATGCAAGTTTGAGAACACTTCCTTGTTACACCAATACACTGATGGGTTAAGTGTCAAGTTTCTTGACTACACTTTCAGGTTCAACCCAAATGGTTTAGTCAACTCTCTGATTCCTCGATCCGAACCTTTGAAGAATTTAAAATCATATTTATATAGCACTTCGCAACTAATCGGAGATAACAGAAGACATCTCATGATCTGTTCGCCCTCCGACAAAGATTCAAGGAGCCCTTAAAGGAATACTTATAGTGGTTTAATCGGATAGCCATGGATGCCTCCTCAGTTATCCCAAAAGTATAGGTTAGTGTTTTTTCGTAAGATTTGATTGACGAAAATTTTTCAGATCTTTGGTGAAAAAACTTCGAACTAGCTTCGAAGGGTTGCCCGTTCAAGTAGAGGAAACCTAGTTGACAAAGAGAAAGGAGATATCAACATCGACTCTAATACCTGCCATCATCCATCAGGAAAGGAGAGCTCCTCCACCCTCGCTTAATTGAGAATTTAATCAGA
>JBBPFP011119258.1:0-11892 GCA_037974795.1 Kaempferia galanga | reverse complement strand
TCGACGTACCTAAGTATGTCTTTTTCATATCTTAATTATTTATACTAATAGATAGTAGTTATATGTGATTTATTTTTTTTTTATTAGCTCAGAGACAATTGACTGGGGTGTTGGAGCGAACTAATTAATTTTTGCCACGTAATAATAACAGGTGTCTTTTCTCTTTTTATTTTTTTTTTCAGACATTTTGCTACGTGTCATGACTTTTTGCACGCCGACGATTACCAGTGTATCATTTTCAGTTTGCCTCTGCGATTCTGAACCAAAAACATTACCCGTGCGATGATTCAATTGAAAACCATAGACAGGCGGGACCCCGTTTGACTCCCAATAGCGTGAGGTTCAATTTCGGTGAGCCGAAATATCACGCCCTGCCTCTTACGACAAATGACACCGTTAAGTCACGACTTGAGTTACCAATCATCCTGGTTACAGCGCCCCATCCCATGCGAGTCGTAACTCAAATGGCGACTCAAGCGGTTTCGAATGGAACTACATAATTGAATTATAATATTTCTCGTGTCTTGCTTTTTTCAATTTTTCTGGTCGCCTGTCGATCGACTGCGGCTATCTCCTTCCTCTGTCGCGCTCGAATCGATCGATTCCCTTCGAACTGTGGAGCTCTGGTTAGGGTTTCCTCTCTCGCGATTGCTTCCTCACCGCCGGTATCGGATCCCTTCGCTGAGTCCGGGAACAGATCTCGATCGTTGGAGCTTCCAGTCGCGCGATTCGGAGGCCGCAGCGGCGGCGAGAGATGAGCTGGTGGGATTCCGCCGAGCTGAAGCCTTGTATATTTCTTGTATTCTGCTGATCTGGTTGGCGGCGAGCGAGATGTTCGTGAGCCGGCCGACGGTGCACCCCGTGGAGGCACCGCCCCTCACGGATGCAGCCGAGAACCCGCCCAGGGTGAGAATGAAGGAGGTGCAGGGGATGCCGGGGACGGCAGGAGGCCTCGTGCTTCGTCTCCTCCAGTTCGCGTTTGCGGTCGCGGCGCTCGGCGTCATGGCCTCCACCAACGATTTCCCTTCTGTAACCGCCTTCTGGTAACCATCGGCCTGCTGTTTATTTGTGGAAACCTTACTATTTCCCATCTTTCCTTACTTATGCTGCACACTTACCATTTTTTTTCAAAGAAAAATGTTTTCGTTTAACCATTATCTATATCAGTCAGTGTTTCGTTTCCCGACCTTTGTAGACTGTTTGCTAAACTAAATACTATTTTGTATATGAGCATGCTATTGAAATTGAGGTTCAGTGGCAGGACAGATTAATCTGACATTGTATAATCGAAACCTAAGATCCGATCAAATTAAACTATGTATAGAATTAAATTTTGAGTAGATTATATATTTATATAATCGAACATTCATCCGATCAGGGTAATTGGTAATTTTAACTAGATGTCATATCAAACCCATGGTCCAAATGCAATATATATTTGTGGGTCTGATTGGTTCAGAATCGGATCAGATATTTATTGGATCAAGTTTTTTCATCATGCCTATTACACAAAAAACCTAGATATCTCATTCAATGTGATGCATAGCTATTCATAGTAGTTAGATAGTTAATATGTTAAGAGTTAATTAATTTTTTCAATTAGAATACGAGATTAGTAATCTCCTACTAAATATGTAGTTCCACTACATTTCACTTCCTTGTTCACCAATATTTCATGTTTCAGGTGCATGAGATCTTCTAATATTAATATCATAACAAGATGAGAAGAGAGTATTATAACTAATATCCAAATTTAAAATGTTCATATGAGGTTCATCAAGGCGAATTGGTCTAGATTGTAATATCTTAATGAATATCATAATTTAATATTCTATCCTTCTATCAAAAAGGTGAAAGAGAATGTGTAGGATTTAATTGCCAAGTGCTTAGGCTTTCTATTCGTAAGATAGAGAAGAACAATAAGAGTTGGACATGAAATGGTTATTATGCCCGTGCATCTTCTGAAACATACTTCTGGGTTCTTCTTTATGTATTTGTAATTTATCAGCTTCTTATCTTAGCACCCATTATGAATACTTATCAGACTCTTACCTCTATGTCTTTGTTGCTTCAGAGAGGTTGGTTTCCATTTTATGGGTTGCTTGGTAAGGTTAACCATGTTGCTGTGCATATGTTATGTTATATTTATTTTCATGCTTCATATGCATTCATATCAAGTATTGACCTGGACGTAATCATGATTATTTTTGAAGATTTGCACAAAGAATATATTTTGTTTAAATATGGTGCTTAGACTTCATTTTTATTTATGATGGGAGCTCCTTTTCTTGGAGAAATGAGAAAGAATTAAATCTATCAGACTGATAAGTTCTTAAGGTATTAGTCTCTACTGAATTATGCTTGCTGATTTAGATTTTCTTGCTGTATCCATCAGATGTATTAGGTATAGTTAGATTATCATATATGGCAAAAAATTAGGGGAGATGAAGCAGGAATTTGAGTAAATTATGCTGAATCGTTCTGTTACAATGGCAATGTGGAATTTCAGAAGATAAGAAACTTGGAAACAACATAGATCCACTTGTATTACATTTTATTAGTTGCTCTGAATGATTTTTAGGTTCAAGTTGTGGGTACGAGATGATTCTGTTAGCGACAACAATTAGGATAACAGTTTTGTCTGCCTTTGTAGCTGTCATTTTGATCCATGGCTGATATTTAGAATTTTGCTCTTCTGAAACAATCATAGACTTGTGAATTTTACAAAACCAGAAATGGAGTGCATTATTCGCATGTGTAAAGCTAGTTTTACTGAAAACAAATGCATTATGATCCAATGCTGCTCTTCATCAATTTCTCAAAAGAAATATCTTTGCGTTGTTAGTGTAACACATCAGGCAGATGGTTGTAAAATTCAAGGTCATATGATCGAGCATAATAAGGTCATTTCTTTTTCCCAGAGTTCATTAGATTGTAGATTTGTTCTGTCCCCCAGTTGTATGTGAATTATCTCGTAGCTGTTCTTAATGAGCATAGGGTGCTATTTATCAAATTACAGTTTTAGATTTAGTAAGTATTATGTCGATCAGCCAGCATGTTTATTTTTGTTGATGAGTTTACCTGATTAATAAATGTCACCTTGCCGTTAAACTATGGTATTGCATTTGTTACTTAACTTGGATTTGGTTACCATCCTCTTCAATCAAATTCAATAAGCCCTTAATGAAAAAACAAAAATAAGTGGACATTAGTATTTTGCTTGTCAACCCAGTGCAACCAGGAATGAAACATTTCCTGATACTAAATCTTCAATTATTTTCGTGTTACTTTTACCGGAGAAAATCAGGACTTTCGACAATCTAATGCTTGGTTAGTTGGCTGCTCAAAGAAGCTATTTAGTATAAAAACGTTGCTAATATATATTTTTTTTATGTACCACATGTTGCACGCTTTGTCTGAAATATATGTGACGATACCTGTACAAGATGAAGTAATCTTTTCATACATTGCACAGTTATCTTGTCTCAGTGGCCATCCTACAGAGCCTGTGGAGTATCTCCTTGGCCATGCTGGACATATATGCTATTCTCGTAAAACGCTCCTTGCAGAACCCTAAAGTTCTCTGTTTCTTTACTATCGGAGATGGGGTAAGGAAATTTGTCGAACATATGCTCGATAACACTTGAATTTCCATTCACACCTTATTTCTTTATTATGCCACGATACTTCCTTAGAAGCAGATTTGTCTTTAGAGGTGAAGTCAGGAATCATTTACTCCATCTTCAGTGGAGTTGCTTATTTTTCTTCTTACCTTTCCGTTTTGCTAATATTTTGCTCTATCTGTATGTAGATCACATCCACACTGACATTCGCTGCAGCTTGTGCATCTGCCGGCATTACGGTCCTGATCGGTAACGATCTAAACATATGCTCACAGAACCACTGCACGAGCTTCGAGACTGCCACGGCAATGGCCTTCATCAGTTGGTTTGCAGTCTCTCCATCATTCCTCTTGAACTTTTGGTCATTGGCATCTAGATGAAGAATGAGAATGACTGAAGTATCTCTTTTTTTTTGTTTAATGTCTATGATCAAATTGCCAATTGCTATCATTTGTATAGTACTATGCGACCCCGATAGGACTGATTGAATATACGAGTTTGGTGTACTTTTCGAATGGTTTCTCCATTGTTCACAAAATTGCAGCCCAACAATGTACCTCGAGTGTGCTTTTTGAACTTGGTTAAGGTTCTGTTGCCATCATTGGTCATGTAACACTTCCAAACTAGGATAAGAGCTCATTGGACTATGATTTCGATTTCGTTCATCGATAGAACCTGTTTTAAGTTTTTAGTTGTGCAACAGCAATAGTAGAATGTATCAATCAATGTGTCAGCTATAAAAAGGCAAGTTGTGTAATGAAACAACCCAAGATTTATGGTGTTGGGTTCACTGCGTTATTACTTATTAGTTATTTTTAGAGAATGCAATAAAATTAGAATAACTATTTTTGTTTTGACAAGTATAACTAAAAATAAATAAATGAATTCGTGAATAATAAAGCATACAAAAAGTTCTCCATGAAAGGAAAAGAACAAACACATATATGCCAAAAAAAAAACAAAGGAAGACTGATGGACAACATTTTACATTGACCATGGTTAATGATACATACGCAATCGAGTTTATTGTACAAGGAAATTCTGTCTACTGATGTTTGAGGTTCCGAGAAACAAGTAAAGGGGAAAAAAGTAGAAAAAATTCTTTTCTATCTCGCGATTGCTGAGTGAGAAATTTACTCTTCGGCTAGGGGGTCGACCCAACGGCCGTGGTCCTTGATGAGCTGAATTAGAGCATCAGTTGCATGCTCCATTTCGATACCTCTCTTCAGCACAGTCTGATGCAACGAAGTCAGGATCTTGAATTTAGCAACAGATGATTTCTCAAATTTACTAGTGACAATTCTCAGAACTAATGTAGTAATTTGAGACTGGCATTTTGCTAAAAAAAAACTCATCGTCGTTTAATTAGTTTGTTTCGCCTTGTTTAGTAAAACAGTATGCCTTAGAAGACAGAAATTACCTTCCCAACATAAAGGTCAATCTTTCCTGGGGTACCTCCAACATAACCAAAATCTGCATCAGCCATCTCTCCAGGTCCATTCACAATGCAACCCATGATCGCAATCTGTGAAAGTGTCGAGGAGACTGGAGAGAATCAGTTCTGATTAAAAATAAAAAGTAGCATGACTGCTCAAGCAAATGCCTGCTGAAGTGACAATTTACCGAAACACCAGGGAGATGTGAAGTCTTTGATCTAATCTCGGCACTTATGTCTTGAAGATCAAAGAGTGTTCGTCCACAGGATGGGCAGGAGACGTACTCCTGCAATATAGTTGCACACACAGATGAGTGAAGATGCGGAGGAAGCTAGTGAACTAGTTTTCAAAGATTCAGTTCGAAGTAACAGGAGATCTATATCCATCTTACCGTCTTTGTGTTGCGCATTCTGCAACCTTGAAGTAAGTTGAAGGATGTGTCCCGCAGGAACTCAAAGTCTTGTTCAGGTGCCTCGAGTAGGATACCATCTCCCAGGCCATCGACTAAAAGAGAACCAGCATTGCTCCCAGCTGTGATTACCAGGTCATCTCTGCCAATTGAAGGGCCAGAATGAGAAAGAAATTTACATTTTTCCACTCTCAACATCCACTTCTTTATCAGCAGGATCGCAATCGTACCTGTGGATCCCTTTAAGGAATTGGATATGGTGAATAACCAGAAAGTTGAGAGAATTTTCTTCTAGATACTCAAACAACCTGAAAAAGAATAAAGAAAGAGCAAAAGTGTCAAATGATACATTTAGCTTAGACTAGTATTGTGCTTGTATGCATCACAAGGACAGTCACTATGATCATTTACCTCCTTGCGGCATGAACTCTGCTGAGCTTTTCTTCGACTAATGGAAGATTATGTAGCAACATTGTGATATCATCAACATTCTTGAGGATGTCTAATTCCCCGTAAGGTTCGTCCCCACGAACGGTTACAGCTAATCGGGTGCCTAAAAACAAAGCACAATTTAGAATCAATACAGCCTTCAAAGAAAGTAACAAAAGTGAGTTGGTTGTTAAACCATATGTCACCTTTTGGCAAAAGCTTGTGGGCCCCGGTTGAAAGTTCATTGAGGTTAACAAGCACAATCGCGTTAGGAAGTGGTTTAGTCAGCTGTTTGGATAATGGAACTATAATGCCCATGCTTATATCAATCAACCTTTTGAGGGCCAACCTCTGATCAAATATAACAATACAAGTCAGGTCTTAGATTTAAGAAGCACAACCATTTAACAGTTTTTTGAAAAAAAAAAAATCCAACTTGTAGCCATCTAGATCTGAAGTTGAAAAGAACAATTAGGCGATAGCTTACAGATTCAACATCTTCCAGAGGAGGGAGTTCTCTTAAAAGAATAGAGTCCACCGTTGCCAGGTCCTGAAAATTTGAAGAGGTTCAGCAAGGTACAAACATGAATCTGGACTAGTCTAATTTCAAGTGTAACAATTTGAAGAAAATGAACCTTGAAAGGCATTCCAACCACAAGCTTAGCTGCAAGAGACTTGTAAAGAAGTTCTGGTGTCTGACAACAAATAAAGAGAAAAGTAGGTAAGGCAAATGAAACGAGGTAGCAAGATGTAAATTATATTTAGAGATGATGATGAATGAAATTACTAAGAAATAAATCTGCACAATAATGGAACTGGTTATTACCGCTAAACCTTAAAACAGCTTGACAAAATGTTTACAAAAAGACTTTTGCAATGATTGCAGTGTTTCACATTCCAAGCAATATCAAATGTAACACACACTGGGATAGAGAAAATAAAAGAAACATCCACTACGTACCTTCAGCTTGTCCAAAGACACTGGCACTAGGACAGAACCATCACGATGAAGAACACCTCGGTAATCTACTTCTTCACCCTATACAAGACGTGGCAAAAGTTAGAAACTTTCTATAGATGATGCAATGGAAGTAAAAAAGAAAAAAAAGGATCTAACCTCTTTTTGCACGGGAAGTTGACCAGTTCTACGCTGGAAGTCCCAATATCGTCTATGTTTCTCCTCAAATGGTGCCTAAATAGTTTTTTAGGAGGTACAAATTAGGTTATAAAGGCAAAAAATAGTTGAAGTGCTAGAAGTTAGACATCTAATATATAATCCTTGCTGCAGCAGTTAGCAGTTAATCAAGTAGTGGCAGAAAATGACAAGATGGAAAGAGCCATACAGTTCCTTTTTGGAGATTTGAAGCTTGCATGCCAAGGTTAGCCAACCGCTTACAAGGATCAATCTCTTTCTCTGGTGGTTCAGTCAGGGACACCCGGATTGTGTCACCCAAACCATCCTGTCGAACAACACCACACTTGTTAGAACATATTAAGTTCAACAATCAACAACAAATGTATTTGAAAATTGCAAGCATATTTCTCTAGTCTTATGAATATAAAAAGCAGATCTAGTTTATCAACCGAGGCTATTGAACTTCCATAGGCCTATCATTTTGTTTGATCTAGTACAACTCTATATAGATTACATCTATGATTCAATGAGCTGCAAGTAGGGATATTTAGGCAACTGAAAGGCGTATAGATCTTGCTTATTATATTTTATAGATCTTTTAAGTTTGCATCATAGTTAAAATGAAATCTGACAATATATAAAAATATGATTCAATCATGAAACATGTTTCTATATAAAAAGACATTATGGTTCAAGCAAATAAATAAACAAAATAATGAATGCTTTCAGTGAAAAAAGTAGGCATCATGCTATGATTCTTAAAGCTATTGCAAAAAATTTGGTGGGTGTGTTTTGTTAAAAATATCACATATAGTGAATATAATACTTGAATTGGAAAAAAGTAGTAGACATCTAGTTCACATTGTCCTGCATTAGGCTCATGAAAATGGAGCTTCAAATCCTCAAATAAAGTGATTCTGCTTGAGATACAATCAGGAATTTGGAAAAAGTTGGTAAAGTATGAACCTGAAGAAGGGTGCCAATACCAATAGCAGATTTCATCCGTCCATCTTCTCCCTCTCCAGCTTCAGTAACTCCTAAGTGGAGAGGATAATCCCAACCTAGAGCATACATCTCAGCTACAAGCAAACGATAGGCTTGAACCATGATGACAGGGTTGCTTGCTTTCATTGAGAAGACAAAGTTATGGAAGTCTAGCTTCCGGCATATCCTTGCAAACTCAAAGGCAGATTCAACCTGTTGCAGGAACAGCAAGCCCTTCGGCATCAATTCGTGTATGAGAAAAAAAAATCCAAGGGGTAGCCTACAAACAATACAGACCATTCCTCTGGGAGAATCTCCATAGTAGCTCATAATACGATCAGAAAGACTACCATGATTGGTCCCAATTCGAATTGCCCTTCCATACTTCTTGCATTTGTCAACCAATGGAGTGAAGACCTGAGCAGGAAGATGAACATAAGATGCAAGGAATAGGGAAGAATCACATATGGGACATGGGAAACGTAAAATAACACCAATCCACTGCACTAATAGATGTTTTTAGTTTTTCAAAAAGCAGGAAGAACACTGACAAATTAATTTTTTGCACCTTTTCAATATGTTCAAGCTCTTTTTGATATTCTTCATCGGTATACTCTAATTGCTCAAACTGCGCACGCCTATCAGCTGCAAGAAAATGTTCCAGCTCTATTGGTTAGACTTCACTAGTAACTGTATAATTCAAAGTTAAAAATTGTAGAATGTCTGACCAAAATTTCCAGGGTTGACTCGAATCTTGTCAAAACATTCAGCTACTCTTAGTGCAACTGCAGGTGCAAAATGAATGTCCGCCACAAGAGGGATATTGTAACTGTTCATTGGCAAAGAGAATAATTATACCAGTATGAGAAATTTTTCAAAAGAGTAAAATCGTCATGGTAAATGGCAAATGGAAAAGTGAAAAAATTGCAAGGCCTACTTTTTCTGAACAAGTCTGTTCTTAATTTCAAAACATGAATCAGCTTCTTTCCTCCCTTGGACAGTTATCCTGACCAAATCTGCGCCTCTATCTGCAATTCTCATCACCTGCCAAGTCCCAACACAATTAATTTCTACCCTACTGTAGAAAGAAATTAAAAGGATCAACATGACAGTTCTCACTTGGGAACAAAAAAAACACACAATAAAATAATGAGAGAATAACAATGAATTTATGATCATCAAAATGGGGTAATTTGGTAAAGCTTGAAAAAGCAATAATGGCATAAATCATGGTTATAACGAAATCCACATTCAATAGGAAGGTGATAAGAGGTAGTTTCACATTTTCATTTGCTTACCCTTTTCCACATTAAAGAAAGAAACTAATATCTTTCAACACTCTCCTTTTAAAGCAATTCAAAAGTTAGAAGGCATGAAATTGCCTTAAGATTGTTAATTCTTTAGTCCAAATATCCTGTTTAAGGTTTATTGAGGTTAAGAAACAGGTAAATGCATTAATCAATAATCATCACTTTTATTAGTGACACCATTGGAGCGAGAATGAAGGAAGCAAAAAGAGAAAAGGCCATCAATCAATCTTGAGTTTTAACAATCTGATGATAAGTTTAAGCATTGCTGATGTGATTTAGAAATATGCTTTGATAGCAGTAGAATGGTACAAATACAAGATTAAATGTGAAAAATCAAAAGGTTATGTAAGCAGACCTCCTCGACAGTCTTGTCAACATCCTTGGTATCTGAAGTGGTCATAGTCTGAACTCGTATGGGATGCTCACTGCCAAGGGCCACATTCCCTACCATCACAGTACGAGTCTTTCTCCTCACGGTTTTGTATAAAGATTCACAATATTTCTGCCTGGGAACTAGGGAAACAGAAAACATAGTGTTAGAAGGATTGCTATTGTCCGGCAATGGTCTTTTCATACTTCCAACCAGCATTATCTGACTTGTCTAACGATCTCAATTGATAATTAAACAATTTAATTACCTGTTGTTAAGAATCAGGCAAGACTTTCTAACTCATTTCGCATATAGAAAACAAGAGAAGGACCAAATGCTAAGCTAAATTAATATAAATGAAAGATGGTGTCCCGTGTATTAAATTGCAAGGTATGGCACATTTTCAGCGCATGCAAGATCAGGACTTCGAATGGACCATTGTAAACTAATATCTGACAGCCCAAACATCTAAATGGCACAGGACTCATATTTGTACCTAGGAGAGGACTTCCTTCTGAAGCAGGCTCCAGATCCACAATCTCAGAGCCAGATTTGAAAGAATTTCTAATCACAGAAGCAATTCTTCTCCGAGGCCTCATTCTTTGCTGCCCAGGAGCACAAGCAATCCTAGCAAAGTCTACATTCTTCACGAAGACGAAGGTGCAGTCACTGGTCCGCAGACCAGTCGCGCCAGTCATCAATGAAGGCATTGTTCCAGTCGCCATGATTCTCTATACCGTTTCCCTGCCTTACCAAACCTGCGAAAAGAATGAATTGCTATCCTGACAGAAATGGATAGCACCTTCTGGTTTGCAGAAGCAACTAAGATCGAGTAACTGACAGCAGATGTATAGATCAAGAAAGAAATAGTAGAGCGCTCGACAATTAGGCATCCAGTCTTCCACCAAGCCTAAACTATCAAAGACCCCGGAGTACCAAATGAGCTGTGTGTTCGAATGCAGCGAGTCTAAGAGAAAGCAAGAGCAAAACAAGAACGATCGGAAGGCGCTTCTCACCGACTCCGACAGAAAGGTAGAGGGGGTCGTTGGATCGCGCTGAGGAAGGCAGTCCGAGTTCGAGAGCTTCCTCCTTCCCGTCGCCGTCCTCCGCCTCTTATGCTGCTTCAGGCTCCGATGCGCTGGCGCTGGAGTTTTTGGCCCTCACAGTCAACCAATCGAAGTCCCTCTCCCCCCAAATTCCACGCTTTTCACATTTTTGCACACGAATTAAACGCCGCATGAATTCTGGCCCGGATAGATTGAATCGGGCGGGATACTTCTCCGGTCGCCTTCAGACAGGTCAAATCGCCAGTCCAATCGCCCTTCATCACGTTAGAGCCTTCCGTGTCGCCTTAGCCACCTGGTTAGGACCTGCATCTTAAGGGTCGCGCTCAGCTAATTAAGCACGCCATGTTCGACCGCACCCAAAGTCGAACCTTTGGGTCTGAAATATGCAGCGGATCAGGACAGCGGGCAGTGGCGATCTGGCGTCTGATATGACACGTGTTCCTATCATAAATCAGGGAAGACAAGACGGACGGAAGGACGGACGCTGAGATGGGACACGTGGTATCGCGGTGTAACTCTGCGAAGACTCTGAAAGAGAGACGCTCCGAGATTGACAGATCTGCACAACAAAAAAAGCTCACAAGGTGGAAAACGTTAGAGACTGGATCAGGAAAAGGATCTGAGGCTCTGGTACTCCGATGCTCCAGTTAGCACACTCTTCGAAAGGGAGAAAACAGTAGAAATGAACAGTGTATATGCGTTATGCATGTATCCCCGTCGGAAGCTGAATATTCCTATTTATAAGGTGGGTTTTATCTCTTTACACATCTCTCGAGGCGCCTTCTACAAAAGGATAAACCGTTTCTGACACTCTGAACATACTGTCTCTGTGTCTTATTGGACTTTAGGAGTTTCGGTCGTACGAAGAGTACACAACACATCTTCTGAAATTTGATCATTTGACAATCGGTAAGCTAGACAATAGCGGATTGAAAGAACAGGGAGGTTCCAACTGTCCTTGCTGTTAATATGCTTGGTTGGTCGATTGACCCCTTCAACCGGCCAGTATTACTAGCTAGCTTCCTAACTTCTTAACTTAGCTCGAACAACCTGTTGGCTTGATAAGTTCACTCGGGTAGCCAACTTAGTTGAGGCTTGCCTGGTAGTTCAGGTTGACAGGTTAGACGTT
>JBBPFP011119046.1:0-11896 GCA_037974795.1 Kaempferia galanga | reverse complement strand
AATCTGCTTCAAGGTACATACAGAATGTCAAATGGTATATATGGTAAGAAACAAAGAGATTTTTAATGAGGTTGCTTAGCCTAGGTCTTGAACTGCCACTATTTCAAGTGCATTTGTAAAATTCAGAGAGTTATATAGCTGTCAAATAGTTAAATTGAGATTGAAAAGAGAGTCCCAGAACAAACTATGAGTGAGTCAAACCAGAACTTGACCTTTTTGAACAAGTCAACTCTTATATACATAAAATATAAGTCAGCTGAACCAACTTACCTTTTTAGCCTTCTTATCCATGTACACTATGTTTCTGAATGGAAGGAACAAAGCTTCATATAAGTAAAGTCTTCGCTGGTCATCCTGCCATTTTGGGGGGGCATAGTTACTTGCAACAAATAAACCAGCAAATAAATAAAGAAGAATGTTTTAAAAATTTATTTTTGGAAAAAAAATCTAGTGCAATTTTAGCAAATATATGATTTCACAATATAATTTCATCAAAATAAAGCAGAGCAATCTAGAGCATTCTTATGGGCTAATTCAGACAACAATTAGGTATATACTTGTTTGGGGCATAACTACCGGGACAAATTGTAATATTAAATTATTTTGAAATTTTTCACACAATAGAATTGACATATTGGTAGAGGGAGGCAACCTAGAATATTTTATCAAATCTTCTCTCATAACATAAAATATCATAGATGAACTCTGGAACCCTTTCTTCTCTCTCAATCTGGTTCTATCACTTACTCCTAAAAAGATAATATGTCACCTTCACTAGTATAGTGTCTTCTTAATAGTTGACCAATTGTCCATGATTGAATCGCACTCATTCTGCACATGAAAATCAACATTCCGGGATCAAGCCTCAATGTGTCAAACCCCTCCTCAAGGATAGCTCCATCTCAATCCCCCAATGCTGTCCCTTCACATGGGACAAGTTTCTTCTCTGAATATATGAAAGACTCAACTGATCCTCTGCCATCCATGCAATGCCAGCTGAGATATCTACAATCCCATGGGTAGCACGTAGCAAAGTTCTCCTTCAGCACTTGCAAGTCTATTCTGTTTCTCATTCCCTCAAAGTGAAGAAATTTGTGAAGAAGGCATAATAAGATTCACCTATAATCTATATGTTCATGTGAGCTGGTTGTGATTGGAATATGGTGTGACCATGTGGCATGAGTGATGGGTGAGAGGTTTTGCATGGATGCACGGAAATTGTAGCTTGATTTTATATGCCCCTACCGGGTCTCTTTTCAATGAAGAAGAAAAGAAATAAATTACAAGCAAGGAGTCTCTCTCTTTCCTAACCCATGGAGAAAGTTCATCTCCCAGAACTAAACAAAGTGTTTTGCACATAAATCAATAAAGGAAGAATATGCTCTTGTTGCAACTTAATCGGTAACTGCTACTATTGACTCTACTGTTGGACGCCTAGAACAGAGCTTAAACTAGCTTGGTAATACCCATCTGTTCTTTCACAAAACCAACCACTAGGATGCTTGCAAAATCCTTGCAGCAATGTTTTCTTGCTGTCTTCCGCCTCAGACCTACACTTTCTCCTCTTTGTAGAGGAGCAATTGTGAGAACTGCGAAGCTCTCCTAAAGCTATCGCTTTCATTCTGAGACCTCGATGCAAGAATCTTGATTTTATGGAAGAATTACTTAGTCTAAGTAAATTTCTTAGGATGGTTTCTTAGTAGTAAGGCCTTAACTATCATTATCCTATTTGACAAGCATTTACATTTACTTTAGTGCACCTTCCTAGTTCATGACATTTACTATCAGTGTCATGAGTCAGCAGCTATGAATAGGGCCATAGTGTCACATGGAGCGATCATTATCCTATTTGATAAGCATTTACATTTACTTTAGTGCACCTTCCTAGTTCATGACATTTACTATTAGTGTCATGAATCAGCAGCTATGAATAGGGCCATAGTGTCACATGGAGCGTCTTTAAGTGTAAAATTAAGTGTTGGATCATATATATAACCATATCAAAGTCCTCTTACAATAAGTCATATATTATTTCCACCGAGATATTACTCAAGTAAGCCTAACCATAATAAATGGCTATAATACCATGTTAATTTTGGAGAAATGAGATATATTCCATTGACTTCAACATGATATAGTGGCTACAAGTACAAATAGAACTCAACTTGAATTCTGAAACAAAATTATCTAATGTGGACTAAATCCACATGACTCAAAATCCTAATACTCTTTAACATACTTATACTTGATGAAACTGGTATATTATGTGAAATATGGCATATTGGTTAGTAATTATCTTAGAGTTACAAGATTTGATATCTCATTTATTATGAGTATGGTTAGTCAATTTTATGAGTCTCCATATCAAGGTCATTATGAGGCAACTTCAAAGCTTATTTGGAATCTCATGGCTGTCTCAGGCAAAGGTCTGTTGTATCATTATTGAGGACATTTTCAGATTACAAATTATGTTGCAACAAATTTAAGTTGTTCGTCGACATATAGATGACCCACATCACCTTATTGTGTTCTGATGGAATCCAATACCTTGGAAAATCAAAATTTAGTGGCTAAATTAAGTTCAGAGGCAGAGTAGATGAATGACACTCGCCCGCATGTGAGCTTTAATACTTGAACAATTAATCACCGGCCTAAATTTTGGTCCTTCTGAAATAATGAATCAATATTGTGGTAGTTAAGTTTACATGCACATAACTGTTTCATGAGAGGAAAAGATACAGAGGTAGATTGTCGATTTTACAGAGAGAAGATATACAATCTGAGAATAGTACATCTTTGTTAGTTCTGACAATCAAACTTGTTAACTAAGCCTTGAGGACCCTAAAATTGGATATGTTAGTAATAAGTTAGGGCTCTGTTATATCTTTTAACCAATTTGAAGGTGAGTGTTGAGGACTATTTGTAAACACAAGGACCCTTTCAAGTATAGAATTGATATAAAGGTATAGGGGGTACCTAATCTGAGGTATTGTATCAGTTCTTAGCCCTCCCTGACATACTTTGTCTACATACAAACTTCACTCATGATCTCTCACATATGGAACTATAAGGTCATAAATCAAATTCCCAAATCTGATAAATTGTGTTAAAGAATTCAAATAAAGTGGTAAAAGAAGGAAGCGAAGCAAGTTTTTTATTTAAAAAAAAGTCATGCTCTCAAAGAGATCAATGGCTAGCTATGTTGCCTAGGTTAAATGTTACAAAGAATCTGCATGTTGAATGAAAAAAAAAGTTATTCTGGAAAAGTCAAGATAATTATCTCACACTAAATATCGAGCAGCCAATAGACTGCAGAAGATTCCATGCTGCACCCAAATAAGAAACTGCAACCCTGCAATGTAAGAATACCAGAGAGAATTAACTTGTTTACTTGAATTATAAAGAAAATGGTCACAATTTCATTGAAAGTATGAGTTTTCTTGAATGATGCAGTAGACAAGATAACATAGAAATGGTGATTGTTTTGTGACCGAAATTGATGAAGGAACAAAAGGAAAACAGATTTTAAAGTTGTAGAACCACTGAATTCTTGACAAGATAAAACAGCTGCACAAAACCTACAAATCTACTAATTGTAGGATTACAATAGCTTTTTAATCAGCCCAGATCTCCATCCCCAACTAGCCCTCAGTAGCAGTCCTCCAAACTTACTGAACACATTAAAGCTAAGAAAAGTAGGCCAAGCAAACCAAAACACTTCAAATGAAAAAGAAGAATTCACAATAAAGACTCAACAGCCAACCTATGAACGAGAAAACCAGAAAAGCAAAATATCTTTTCAAACTATCTATCAGACTTACTAAGAACCCAGGTTTTAGGAGGGAAGCAATTTGGAATTTCTTACACGTTAGCATTGAGTTTGAATCTCTCAAAGGAATGCTAAATGAATGAAATATACGTGGTTATGTTGCAAGCTTAGATGAATCCAGGAGTAATGTAAAGCATTTTTCAGCACAGACCTATCAATTTCTTCATTTACTGCTGGATTCACGTTTGCAGGTAAAGTGAAGACAACAAAAAATAGTTGTAGGTCCACTATGTTCGAAATTGCTGTCACTGGTTGCTTGTCAGACATCATCAGATCAATCTGTGGAGAAACAAAGAAAATAAGCAGTCATAAGGAATTCAAGGGCGAGTTGAAATCAAAGTGACTTCAAATATTATACATTGTGCAAGAATGAGCCAACATACGAATCCTGGGAATAAATACAACCTTTGCTTAACAACAAAACAATCATGATATGGAATCAGTATCATCCAACCAAATAAAAACAATGAGAGATTAGACAACAGCTAGAAATTCCAGGCAAAGTGAAATCTTGATTACTGAGGAAAATCCCTGGAAATAAAGCAACCCTTAACATGATCAAAGAAATACCTCGTGACCAATACGTTCTCTGCTAATTTTTTCTGCAATTGCAGCTTTCACTTCACTATCCATAGCAGCTTTCTTTAAGTCTTCATCCAATGAAAATTCAAATCTGGCACCTGGTGCGTTGATAAGAAAGCTAACTAATGAGAAAACTTGCAACAGCATCTACTATAAAATATTAATGCTTTGCATTTCATATTATATCCCAAGAATATATATCCATTGCAGTAACCTTAAATTCATCATAGCATGGAATAAGAATATTATACCTCTAAAAGACAAAGAACCAAATTGAAAATCTTACTAGTTTTAGAAGGGGTTGCATCATATTTCAAATTAAAAAAAATATTTGAAGTTAAGTTGCAAAGAGGGGCCAGCTACTTCTCACGTTCAATAACTATTAAATGCTACTTATTATTGGCCTGTCACTAACCTGTAACACAGTCACGAGTACTTGCGTTTACAGATATGTCATACTTAACTAATCATTAGCATGCAAGTAGTTCAACAAGACAACTACACCTTTAGTGAGTGTAGACAGAGTTCTTCTCCTTTAGAGAGCAACGGGAAACTCAAAAAATTACACTCAATCATGCTATGAAACATTAGACCTTCTATAGAAAATAGAAATGTTTCTTGAAGATATTAGCTTTACATGATACTTTGTACTTTGCCAGATATTTCATGCATGTTCTTTTTTCATCTTCCTGCTATTACACATGACCTTATATAGTTATATTGCATATTTCGATAGTTCTCTACCTAACATCCTTTATTGTCTTGCCTCTAGATTTATCCAAGCTAAGCAATGAAAGTGTTGAACCAAGACAATAGATTACTCAAGCATGCTCTGATGGGCTCTTTTGAAGATTCATTTGCTACTCAAGAGTTTGTCATTTATTATTATTTTCTGCTTCAAATATTTGTGAATTATGTTATTTACAATTTTTTATTATTTCTAGAACATATTCATTTGATAAAACATGTTTATTATGCTTATGTTTACACCTTTACATGCTAAAAAGGAATAAAAATGATGCTTAGCTTTGGAAAGTACCATGTGAATGCATCCGATAGTGTTTTGTCAGATGAAACAACAATTGGCACAAAGGATGCTAATAGAATCATCTTTGACAAAAATGATTATCACCTCACACATTGGAGTCAAGAGCCATTTGGGTCGTGAAGAAATTTGCAAATGGAAAATATATGATTAAATTGCAAGGAAGCTAAAGTTACACTCTAAGAATGTCCATTTAGTGTTATTGCTATTATTCATGTCTAGCAAAATTTCTCTTTCTATATTAGATAAATCTCTCGAATACATTCTCTAACCAAAATTTTCATATAAAAAATAAAAAAAACCTTTCTAGCAAACCATGTTCGCCATCAGGAGTATAATTTTATTAAGAAAGAAATAAAAAAGTTGTTAGGTTCACATAAATTTGTTACCAAAACGAATTGCTCGAAGAACTCGAAGAGGATCATCGAGAAAAGTAGCCTTTGGAGGCAATGGAGTGACAACATATCCATTCCTCAAGTCTTGAACACCTAGACAAAGTATCCAATAAGTCAGGCTTGGAAAGATTTTCAAATGAACAATGAAAATTATTGCATAAATTCTAAGGAAAAAAGTCAGAAGGACCTCTTCCAGTCAAATCTTCTACAGAGTTGGTGTTGATATTATAGAATAAGCTGCCAAAGAGAAACAAATAAACATTATAATGTAGTAGTAAAAACAAACAAAAAAAGTAAGATTTTGCACAAGTGGAAACCACTTTGTGCATGTTTTTATGTTAGGAATTCTTGGAAAATCTTTTTGTATACAACTCAATTGCATAGTCAAGCTAATAATTCCAGGAACATCCTACATGGAGCTTCAGGCACAAGGAGACAAGAGTGCAACATTGGTTCATTGAGTCAAAATCTATAGGGATTTCTCTACGAGTTATAAGAAAACAAGGTAAATAAAAAAAGATAATGGACATTGGTATTGGAGTATTGTGAAACATCACAAAACGTGTTCATATGATTAAAAGGCATGAGAAATATTTGACAATACCTGTTTATTGTCAGATCCCTCCTATAGGCATCTTCTCTAGCAGTACCAAATTTCTGTAAAAAGTTAATAATTAAGAATGATGTAATAGTTTATCAATCAGAAAATCAAAATGATTGATCATGACTTCAATTCACATGATGAATATTCTCAAAGATTAGCTAATAGTAGAAGATAGGCTTTTGGGATCAGATGGAGATGTGAATGGCCTGTTAACTCTTTAGTTTACTAGATATTCTGCCCGCCTAAAAGATTGGCAATGAAATAGTTGCCTTCAACCCAACCAAAAAGATTACCTATCTTCCATTATTCATTAACGCTCAACCTACCATAGTAGTTTAAAGTTTGAACCTACTATTGCCACTGTTACTTCTGCATCACCTACATTGAGGTGTCATTCTGCAGTTATATTCAATCTGAAATTAGCTGAGCTGAACATGACCATAAGGATTCTATTACTGACATCAACCTCGTGAGTCGTGATATGAAAAAATCAAAGTGCTTCTAGGCAAAAGATTTGGTTGGATTGGATTTTTGTAAGAGGCATTTTTGGTCGGACTCACTTTAAGATAATTGATCAAAGAACCATATAGCTGGATGATTGTCTTGGAAAACCAAAAGACTAATTTCATCTGAGATTGGATCTGCCATGGCTAAAACTAGCATGTAGACGAGTAATCAGTAGACGTGTCAGCTAATCTCAAGGAGTAATCAGGTGATGTAGTTTACACCATGCTAAGAATGGGATAGCAATATCTGCGCCCCACAGGCTGGAAGTTAATGCAGTGGTGTTGCAACGCCTGGGGTTGATTCCCAAGGTGTGGAAAAAAATGCACTACTGTTCTTGGGCAAAAGCCCCTCATGATTTAAGTGCTTGTATCTAGTCGGGGGCGGCGATAATGGCTGCCTAGGGTGAGCATTACCACCTTTTGCCACAGATAGCAATATCCGTGGCAAAAAGAGACCATTGCTGAGAACTTATTAGTAGATTAGGAACTTTGGAATCACTAAGAAAAGACACTATAATACAGCCTCATAAATAAATAAAAAATGAAGAAGAAAAAACCATTGCTTTCCGTGGAAAAAAGGCAATGTAAATTTGATATACAAAACCAATCCAAACCATAAGGTGAAAGAAAAGTTATATTTCTAGCAGAGCATCAATAAAAGTAAATTTTCATAATGAATCTAAGTGCCTCTAATGAAATTATAGGGCATTTTGATATGACCCACAAGCAAAATCAATTCTTCCCATTAACAAAACAAGAGAGTCAAAACATATTTTACCATCCATATGGACTTAAAACAGCTAAAATACTTATGTGATTTGAATGGTAAGTTCTTACACTACTACAAAAAATATAGCAGGCATTAGATACTCTACAATAAAAAAAATAGTATGAAGGAACTCACAGTACCATGGTAGGGATTCGGCTGTTCTCAGCGTAGGTTTCAGATCGTAAGTTAACAAAGTCAACCCAAGTATCATAAATTCTCATCCTTGCGGTTTCTAGATGTTTAGATTGATCAGGATTGCTGCATAAACATCCATTGCATCAGTATAGAAACAAAATGAATAATTTAAATTGAAGGAAGTATCCATCATCAAGCCATATTTTTCACAGGATGGATATATGAACTTCATCCCTAAAAAGTTATATCATTAATCATATTCAAATAAACTAAATTATTTTTTATCAGGTTGAATTGCTGACTAATATATTCTTCAGCTCTCTCGTGCTCGTTACACCTTCCACTCTAATAGATACAACTCTTCACCCTATATAATATATTTGTAACCTTTAAATATATTCATACCGTTACAACCTATTTTACTTCATTTTCTCATTTACCAGAGCTACTCCTAATAATTCCAAATATTTTTTTTTATTTTATCTTTTCTAATAGCTTCACATACATCCACCTTGGCATTCTCATCTCTACTATATTAACTTTTCATACATGCTCCTAACATTCCAACACTATATATAAAGTATGGCAAGCAATACCATAGTTTTATACAATTTACCTTTTATTCTAAGTGGGACATGATGACCACAAAATACTCCTAACTTTTAATCTTGTTAAACAGGTAATCCTTGCATCTAAACATCCCTTACAGTATTTCATGTCCATCGATCATAACAATCCTAGTGATTATGTTCTTGTTACTAAAATTATCTATCATATGCTCAATTGTAGTTCCACTTATCCTAAAATTACAATAATCCCTCCTACTGTTGCTTCTAATTCAAATGTAGTTAAGGACTCAACTAAACATTATAAGTTATAATATTGAATATTAAATAATAACACAGTTAATTAAAAAATATATTAACAATCTAATAGTTAGAAAGTAATTTTATTAAAATAAGATTATTTATTAATTCTATATTAATCTGATATGACAATATTTGTATATTGCATTATTAACAATTGCACACATAGTGATAAATAATATTCTTCTTGAGATTATACAAAATCCATTGTAATCACATATATTAAATAACTTAGTATAACTTCCTTTCTCATTTTTCTATTTTTCCAGCCAATTCCAATTGACTGATCAACCGGTATTTGGATTTGACGGATCCAATTTTGACAACTATGCTATAATCTAAAACCAAAGAAAGAAAAGGTACCACTGGATAACACCTATTCCTTGTTGTTCTTCGCCAGTTGACTGAAGAAATTCATTGACCTTCTCACAGAACTCTCGACCCAACATGTTGTCCAGAGCAATATCGATGTCATAGCAATCTTTGCCTAACAACTGATAAGTAAAACAGGGGGAAAAACATCATTTTTCAGAAAGTTTCCAAGAACCATAGACAGAGTGTAGCAAAGTACTATTAGCTTTCCCAAACATATAAAATTGTACACAGCATCAGCTCATGGCTTGACATGCATGTTCCGTCTACTTCAGAAAACGAACACTTAAGAAGTAAAAGTCGGAATAAGAAACCAAGTGAAAATCAAACATAAGAAAAAACAAAAGATCAGTGTGGAGATTTCCCAGTGCATAGAAGAATTAACACCAAAATATTCTCTTTCCCATTTTTTTAGTCATAATGCGGCGAAGAAATCACGACCCGGAACGAACCTTATCGCGAACCCACCCGCCGGCGACTCGGAGCTGGGTCTCTAGATTGAAGCGGCCGACGACGTCGAGCAGCCGGCGGAAGATCTTCTCTTCCTTCTCTGTGAGATCGATCTTATCCTTCACGGCCACGGAGGAGCCCATTCCGCTACCGCCTCGAGTGGTGGCGCAGCTATGCAACATGCGGAAGCGAAGCCCTAGGGCTCTACTGGGAGAGGGGAAGAGGGGGATTCGGGAAGGCGGAGCACGGAGAGGCGGGAATCGAAAGAGGCGGCAGGCGAATAAGCGAGGGGGTTTAAGATGGAGAGCCATCGGAGTTGGCATAACCCTCGCTTCTCATATAGGTAGGGCAAGCTGAACCAAGTGGTTCGACCATGGTACGAGATCGGGAATCACTAAATCGAAACGGAATCGATTCGGTTGGAACAGGTCGCTGCGGCACCTGATTAATATCGTTAATATTATTTTTTATTAATTTATTTTTTAAAAAATAATCAAATATCTTATCAATTTGATCCTCTTATCAAATACTAAATATTTATCAATTTGATGATCTTATCAATTTGATGAACGTTTTCTATTTATATCTTTTGAGAAAATATGATTTTTTTTCAAAAAAAAAAATAATAGTGTTTAGCTTTTCCCACCTTCTAAAGAGATAGGGAATTGGTCTTCTAACTGAGCCTTGAGTTATATTTTGTGAAGAAAATAATTAAACGATGATGACACTGATTTTTCACAAGTAAACAAATTGCATCCACAGTTGGTGGTAAAAAGAGACTTCGCTCGTCTCTAGTGCCCCCGTCAATCTGTTTCAGGGTCAACATGGAGAAAGTAAATCACGGGTGACTACTTGCACTTAGAATAGTGATTACTTACCGAAGAAGAGAATGAAGATGCTATAAAACATGATTTTATGATATAATTATAAAAAAAAAAAATCTATGCAAACATCACACAGCTTCGCTTACACCTTTTTTCATATTGTTTTTTGTTTCTAAATCATATCAATAATTATGATATGCCACGATCTCAATTCAATGAATTGAGAGAAAAAAATGCAATAAAAGAAAGAAATAAAACAAGGTAATATAACAATTTGTATGATTTAGAGAACTTAATTTTACTATATAATTTCTTTTTTTTTAATCTGCCAAAAATAGAATTTTTTTTGGGCAAGAAGAAAAAGATTTAAATAAAAACAACGAAAGAATGACATCCATCACCGGCGTCGATCAGCCGCCGCCGAGAAGCGCTGGCAAATATATGCACGATCCTTCACCTCTCTGCCGCGCGCGGCCCGAGCCGCCACGCCGACACGGAAACCAGCCTCCTCCGCCGCCAGCACAGCGCGATCGAATTCCCGTCGCGGCTCTCCTCGATGCCGAAGCCGCCGTTTCCCACGCGTTCCATGCTCGGAGCGTGCCCCTTCATCTTCAGCAGCAACCTCGCCTGGCTCACCGACCTCGAGCTCAGCTCCGCCTCCTCGAACCCCGCGCTCGCCATCTCCCCCCTCCACTCCCAGTTCCCGCCCTGCACCGCCCTCTGCATCTCCCTCCCCAGCTGGTCCCGCTCGATGCTCACCCTCTCGGCGCTCTCCGCCGGCAGGCAGTCGTGCAGCGACTCGAACATCGCCGCGAAGTAGCTCAGGTTATCCGCGAACCTGCCCACGAAGCTCCCCGGCGGCCGGCAGGTTTCCCTGTCGACCACCACCGTGACACAGGGGCTCAGCGCTCGGACCGCCGCCAGAGTCGCCCGCAGCTCCGCCGGGCTCTGCAGCGTCCGGAGGTAGAAGGCCAGGTTGACCACCAGCGTCGCGCCGTCGTCGATCATGAGATCGCTGGCGGTGGAGCCGCGCACGAGCCCCGTGAAGGCGAAGGCCAAGTTGGGGCAACTGTGGGCGAAGCCGACGAGACGGAGTCGGGTCTCCTCCAGCTCGGCGGCGGTCCGGCCGAATCCGGTGAGGCGGAGCGAGACCGTCGAGTCGGGAGTCGCCTTGTCGGAGAGGGACTGGAGCAGCGACGGCCACTGGAAGCCGTACGAGACGTCGAAGTCGATCACGTGGAGCCTCCCCCCGTTGCGGCTCTCCTCCGCCTCGAACGCCTCGACGATGGCCTGGTTGGCGGTGAAGTGGCCGAACTGGAAGAAGGGAGAGGCGCGGTAGAATTTCACGAAGGCCGCGAACTCCTGCTCCGGCGAGCAGGGGCGGCAGGCGGAGGTC
Source organism: Kaempferia galanga (assembly GCA_037974795.1). Lineage (NCBI taxonomy): Eukaryota > Viridiplantae > Streptophyta > Magnoliopsida > Zingiberales > Zingiberaceae > Kaempferia > Kaempferia galanga. The sequence continues at coordinate 123 of JBBPFP011119046.1, read as the reverse complement.
ATTGCGGCGGCGAGGGCGTCGGCGAAGTAGGCGGCGACGCGGCGGAACGGGTCGTCCCCGCGGGGGGACACGTGGCGGTAGAGCCGCGCGAGGGCGTCGACGGCGTCCGAGGCGGGGGCCGGG
>JBBPFP011118830.1:0-11898 GCA_037974795.1 Kaempferia galanga | reverse complement strand
TACTTAGTTGGCTAAAGTGTGGCAGCTTTGCTATAATGGGGTATGGAGTCAATTCCCGATGGGTGCATACTTTTGGAGAAAAAAATTCCTCCTACTCTCTAACCACTTACCAAATGATTTACTATAAATATAAAGATTGCTGAGGTTTGGTAATAGGAAGCTAGGTTTCTAGGTCATCCACAGCGAGTGTTTCCTGATTTACCCTAGTGACCAATGGGAAGCTTCCGTGTGATTTAGTCAATCGCCCCCGGTTCGATATTACCTATTTCAACATTTTCCCCCCACGAAGGTACGTAGTGGGCTAAAGGGTTGCAGCTTTGCTATAATGGGGTATGGAGTCAATTCCCGATGGGTGCATACTCTTAGAGAAAAAAACTCCTATTCTCTAATCACTTACTAAATGGTTTACTATAAACTGATTCTATAATTTATCTTTTTTTCATATAATCTGAGACAGAGAAATGCATAGTAAGCTACTTATATTTTTCACCTAAATATTTAAGGTGACTAATTATGAAAAATAAGTTATATTATATTATTTTCTATTAGAATCGCAAATTATTTTAATGTATCATATATATTAATTATTTTATAGCCGGGTTATATATTTAAAAATAATTTAGTTTCTATTTTATGACAATTAACGGAATCATCAACTAGAATAAAACTATAGCTGAGTCATTGCGTAAGTTAAAATCTACTTGGACGTCAAAGTACAAGTGATCCGTAATCATTCACTTAGAATTTATCTACCAAGAAGCTTCACCCCTAGGTTTTCCTTATTTGTCCAAAAAATATATATATCGCTTCTAGAACATCCTCTATCAAGAAGTTTCAGATTTATATATTTTTTTTAATTTATTAATATTCAATTAATTTTGACTTATTAAAACTTCCCATCATACGTTTTTAGTCACTCTTCGTCTACTTAATTAGAATTTTAACCATACTTTGAACTCAATTGGGCATGCTGGAGAACCAACCAAAAGAGTGGTCAAAGAAGGAAACCATTTGATATTGAGCAAACAAAACCAAGGGCCCACAAGGATAAAAATATTCAATCTCAACCAGCATGAGAGAAATTGAAGGAAAGCATGTCAATAGGAAATATTAGTGGGTGGTTAGGTTATATCAAATTTTATCGGTGTTAGGGCCAAATCACATAGACTTGAAGTTCGAAATCCATTAACGGTCAGGGAGAAGATGAGGTGAGGGCAGGCTAAATAATAAAAAGAGAAATTTTTAATCAAAGAGTAAGTTAAGGAGGTGGAAGGTTAGTTAAGGAGTAAGTCAAGGGTAAATTTTAACCATGTGAGAGGGGAAAAGATGTTGAATACCTTACACCCCAGATCGGAAGGGGACCTCAAATAAAATTTATTCCAATTTTATCATTGAGCTAGAGCTTACAAGCACGTACCTGGCACACCATGCACGTACCCGGCACACCAGCCTCCGGCAACCCCTCCACCACCATCTGAAGGATTTGTGTCCTGTACGACCGCACACCTTCCTCGAACCCAATATCTTCCAAGAACTCTATCATGTCCTGTGCCAAGCAACTCTTGCTCGCGATCACCATCAGGAGTAGAGGTGAGCATTCAGTTAAAACTGAACCGAACCGAATTGAACCAATTTTTTTTGGACAAGCCGAACCAATTTTTGATAAAAATCGAACAAATCGAATCGAACAAACCGAACCTAACAAACCAAACAAATTGATTTTTACTAAAAATTCCGTTTAGTTTAATAAAAGTTTAGTTCGATCTAAAATTTAGGGTATAAAAACTTAATTCGGTTTTAAAATTTAATTTATTCAGTCTATTCGATTTACCCAAATAAAAAATTTTAAAATCAAACTCGAACCAAATTAACTAATTTTTTAAAGAAAAAAATCTGAATTTTTGAATAAACGGAATCAAATTTTTAAATTCGACCAGTTCCATCAGAGCCTCTCACCGAACACCCTTGGTGAGGGAAGGAACCAGAGATTGCTCTCTGACCTCCTCTGCTCGCCCCGCACCAGCAGGAGTCCACTAGGATGCCGACCGTGTACCCGGACACAAAGGTGAGCATCTCTTGCACCGTGCCGGCCCACGACACTGACAGCGTCACCAGGTGCATCATGGAAGTCCACCACTAGGAGATGGAGCTGCGGCCAAGGAGTTGCAGCACCACAAGAGATGAGAATATATGGAAAGGAAGATTTCAGGATAAAAATAGACGTTCATTGTGTATCGTGATTGGTTCAATTGACGATAATTTTATATATTTATCCTCAGCTCTCTTTCCTTTCCTAGCAATATAACACATATTATGTCAATTAACCTTCCATCCCTCCCAAATAAAGATAACATAAATATTTTACTTTCCCATCCTTTCTCTTCGTTCCCCTTTAATTAATGAATCTTTCCTTATCCCATCCAAACATAGACTAAAGAAATTTGGAATTTAATCAAAGGACATCATCATCCTATTGCATTTCAAAGATTTACATTGAATTTTCTCCAAAATGCATTTTCTTTGGAAAATACAGAATTGGAATTTGGTGTTATTGTTTACATTTGCAAACGAACACACGCACACACCATATGAAATCCATGCGAAGGTGCTTTTCAAGAGCACCATGTGCAAAATCTTCTTAAATATGATACAAGCAGCTAGATTGAAGACATCTAAGGAAGATAGATTTATACATTTCTCCATCGGGTACAAAAGCTAAAGAAAATAATACATGCATAAGTTCACCTAGTTTCTGTTAGATTATCTGGTGATTCTTGCAGTGTCTTCCCCGCTGGATAGTCATCATCCCTCGCTCTCTACAATCCATGAATGCACATGCTGTGCATATCTCAAGCAAAAAAGTTCATGTAAGTCATCCTAGCACAGACTAATCCTCATACCCACGTAGATAACTTCAGCTAATGAGCCGTAAACTTCTTTAGCAGTGAATCACCATCTGATTGATACAGTTCAATCCAGCTTCTTGTTCAACAGGTTACCCTTTGAATAGTAACACATCATCATCATGTATATATTGTGCTTAAGTTACACGCATACAACAGTTAATAAACGGCAGAAAATTTACTAGGAGCTTTCAATGCTCTGCTCATTGGAATGTTAAGAGTGAATCATGCATTTAATTTGCTATCATAAGTGCTAATAAACCATTTACCCAAGTGCAAACGTAAAATTGGCCACTGATGAATCACTGCTGTAGTATATGATTAGAAAGGCCCCAGTGCAAGTGAGAATTTCTGTTGTCTCTGATTATTCAGTGTCAGCAGCAATCAGCTTGCAGTAGAATGTGAGGTTAGAAAGGGTGGTGCCATAATGCCATGACAAGAACAAAACCAGAAAATTTGGGAGCTTGATAGCTTAAATATATAGACAACTGGCTAGTTACCAAGGAGAGTTGAGCCATATGCTAGTGGTTAATAGTTATAAAAAACTGACTCGTTCATCCAGTTTTAACATGGTACATGTAGCTTCATAAATGAGAAAAGGATTCGTCCATGATCAAATATTCTAACTATACCAAACAAAAGTACAAGTAGAGGCTCAGCAGTTAATTTACGACAAACATCATTCAGTTTATACGTATAACATAAAATACAACTTTTTCTAGAGATGGTCGATTTTATGCTACCAATATGTTGCTAAGGGTTGCTTCTTGGTATCACAAACAAATACAACATATATTACCTGTAGAATGATAGGGCTCCAGCTCTTGACATGATGACAAAACTGATATCGTTAATTTTTGAAATCTGGCAACCTTAATTGTGTGATAATCTCAACTCACAATTATGGATCATTAGCATAGTCCCTTCTGTGCAAAGATTTGGAAGCCCTTATGAAAAAACAGCAAACGATTCATCAAGTAACCTCCAAAACAACTCAGCTGTGCCATGTCCCTTTTAAGAATAAATGAAGAAAATATATGTCAAGGAGATAACTCAATTAGATTCAAATTGTGGGTTGAAAATTCTTGTGAAACAGTCTTCTCCAATCTTTTGAGGAGCAGGCATGCATCAGAGCTAGAAATCCCTTGATTCATCTCAAGGATGACAGGAAGAGAAGAACTTTTATTCATCTCCAGAAGCATTGTGCCCTGTTCAAACAAAATATCTTTGAGAGAAGAATCTAACTTGTTCTACCACATGACACCATCTACAGTGGATAGAAGAAATGGAAAATAAGAAATAAACAGGAACTTATAAAAATGCTCTAATCTAGTGGTATTTTTTATGCAAGAAAAAATGCTTCGATCTCACAATGAGGACATTTTACTGCTAGTCTATGAAAAATTTGTATGTTGATATCATGGATGTGAACTTACTATTGAAGTGAATGACTATTTGCTAGCTTTAAGGCAGGCTAACTGATATATTTATGTTGATGCAATCGTGCCCTAGGTGGTCGGGCTCAATCATGAGTTTTGATGTGTTTAAATGGTTGGGCAAAGGCTCAAGTTAGGATTTACTTATGTATTAAATGTGTGTTAAGTTGTAGGCCTAAATTGTAACATCCTTGAAAGATTGTACGAGATTTTTTTACCGCCGGAAAAACACTGAGAAAGAGAAAGTATAGAGGGCTTTCAAGAGTTATTCATCAAACGATCATAGGGCATGGAGTAGGAACGAGGATTCGAACCACGTAAATTTGTGAGTTAGCATTGGTATTTCTTTTAGTTTTCAATTCCACTGCATATTGTATTTTGTGTGCTAACATCGCTAGTAGAATAGGTATTCACCCCTCTCCCCCATAGTGGCCATCTCACACATCCGGGTCCAAACAAGTGGTATCAAAGTTAAAAAGCTCTTCTTTGGACTAATTGATGAGAGAGCATCAAGACAGTGGTCGGATCGAGCATTCATTCATCGAAGTTTGAAAGTGAATTCGGTGGAAGCGATGAATAAAGGCATTCTTCAAAACCAACTTTTTGATATGATGCTAATCATGAAAAATGGTTTTGAGATGCCTAATGGCGTCAACCAAAAAATTTTGAATGAGCTGATGGACAAAGACACAAAGAGAGGAATACACGACAAATGGAAATGTAAGTGTGCTCCCCATGCACAAATCAATCGAATTAGAGGCATACAAGTCGAGAAAGGAGTTGTGGGAGAGGCTAGTAAAATTGCACGAAGGGATAACGAAGGCAAAGTGGCAAAATAGGACCTCTTGAGAGCACAAATAAATGAATTCAAGATAAAAAAAGGAAATAGTGACAAAGTTTCATGCAAGATTCAGGTAGCTAGCTAACAGATTGACAAGCATCCAGGAAACAATGTCAAATTGGACATGATTCAAAGTGCCAATTCATTCTCAAGAAGGCCTTAACTGGTATCCATAGTAGATTTGATTCGCATGTCTAGGAAATTTGAAGTGTGTAGTTTAGAAAGATTTTTTTATCTATTATGGAAACGCATGAAACAAGAATTGAAGGAATAGTAGAACAGGCCCCTAGAAGAAAAGATGTAGCTCTTGCGACAAGCAAGAAGGAGAAAGGGAAGAAAAACAAGTATCCAACTCCACTGAAGTCATCATCAGAATTTTCTTCCATGGATATCGAGGAGGAGGACGCCTACATGGTAAGACAAGTAAAGCTTTTAGAAAACTAAATATTGGTAGGAGTAATGTAATGAAGATACTAGAGAAGAGGAAAAGTAGAAAAACAGTGAGGTGCTTCAATTGCCATTAAAAAAAAGTGCAAATTAGAAATCAATGCCCAAAATTGAAGATAAGGGAGAAGGAGAAAAAAAAAAGTATGAGTTGAGGAAAAGACAAAGAGGAGGAACCTAAAGGGCCACTTGGAATGACACATCTTCATCAGAGAAAGGAGTCAAACATAGAGCTAGCATTACATGGTAGGAATCAGATGACATGCTAAGTGAGCTAAAGAATTAAAGATTTACTTGATCCAATTTCTAGTTTAATGAGATCCTTAGATAAGGCTAAGACAAAAAATATGCATCTAAAGTAACTATTACGAATTTTGGAGGACAAATTAGAAAATGTTTGCCCTGGTGATAAATTGCATAGCTTAGAGGAAGAAAACAAGAGGTTAAGGGAGCAAGTAAATACCCTTAGGATTGCCTTCGAAGAATTTACTATTGTTACGCTAGGGCATAACCTCTTTTGGGTGTCCAAATCCATCATTACTCCTTAGAGTATCTTAGGGTAATCAAGCATATTGAAGTTCAATCAAGAACTATTATCATACATGGTCGACTTAATACTGAGCATGGGTGAATTACATGTTCACATAGCTATGCTAGGGTACCTTATTTTAGGTCTCAAACAAAACATAGGAAGAACTTGGTTTTCGTATTGAGAAACTTAGTTATCATTGACATGTTAGGGTGATACTATTGGTTCACAAAGTTTGAGGTATCTTGACGAATCAAAGAAATACAAATAGTGATCATTGACCAACTATGGAAAAGACAAATGTATAACTATAGTATACATTGTTTAAGGTTCTAAGATTATACTTGGAAATTTGTTTGAAAAAAAAAATACAATTTAATGTTTTGATACCTTGGGGTTACTGTCAAGCCTAAAAATTCAAAACAAAGGCTTTGAACTTATACATCGAGAAGTTTTTAAAATTTTGAAGTTTGGGCCAATTTCAAAAATTAAGAGTTTCATAAAAATTGATTTGTCTACAATAAATTGACTTGAAACCTTGCAAGATTTAAAAGTTTTTCAAAATCTGTGTATTTTTTGTACATTTTTAAATTTAGCATGGATGTGCAATACAGGTAACTGACTGACTCAAAAGATCAGTCAAATGGCACTATGATCAGTTGACGGTGCCTAGTTGAAACTTTCGCCTTGTTTTTGATCAAATTAACTTAGGGATTTCATTTTAGATCCCTGACGGGATTTAGGAATGCAAGTTTATTTTGAATTTCATGATTTTAAGTGGATTTCAAAAATGAAAATTGTTTAGTACAATCTTGTTTGATGTGTGTCAAAGAGGAGAAAGGAAGAAATTTAAGTTAGAAACTTAATTTCAATTAATTTCTCCTCTTGTTGACGAATTGAATTTGGAATTCCAACTCTAGGGGAAGCCGGGCTTTGGTGCAAATTTTATTTCACAGTTTACCTAACTTAAACATCAAAAATGAGAGATTGTTAGTGTAATTGAGCCCTAAGTGATTAGGATAAATCGTAGATTTTGATTTTTGAGCAAATAGTTTAAATTACGATATATTTTATGTATGATATGTGTATTTGAGTATGCAGAACTTGATAATATACACATAGAGACAACTTAGCACGACTAAGTTCAATGGATATCTAATGAGATTTAAGGTATGAAGACGTGGGAGAAGGATGATATGGTACATTCAAGGGACCACAGGACAAAGAGCATCGAAGTGTTACAATTTAGTGCACTTAGGGGACGAAAAGTTTGACAGAAGATGGCCTCATGGAGAAGAAGCTACAGGGTAAACTCTTGTTGAGTTGAGAAACATGTACCTAGGAGAGAGTGCATCTCAACTTAGGCGAACTTGACCAGTAGAATACTTATAGCTGACAATATAGTCGACTAAAGGGTTCCTTTAATAGACTGAACGGTGCCTTCAGTTGATTGAAGGTGCCTTCAGCTGATTAGATGGAGTCGACCAAAGAGTCAACTCAAAGTGCATAACCAACAAACAAAATGCCTATTTTCGAGGCCAAGGTTTGGAGTTAGTCACTATTGAGTCGATCCAATGGACAAATGGTGGTTGAGTTAATGAGGTAGTCAACTCAAGCTGATCAGCCAACAAACAAAATATCTGTTCGTTGATGGGTTAACTCGGGAGTCGACTGAGCAAAGCATTCAGTCAACTGAAGCTACACAATAAAAAGCTAGAGAGAACAGTTAATGAGAAAAAGTTGCACAACACCAGTTAGAAGGCTTAACAACTATAGTTCATCAATTTTAATGGTGGAATGAGCCGAGTGATCAACGTCAACACAACAAAACGGTAAAGTTCACTTGAAGACATTGGAGGCATATGCAAATAACCGAAAGGAGCACTTTAGACCCAATGTTAATTGTTCAATTTTTGTAACTCTCTAAGCTCATTATAACCTCTTCTCTTCCCAATTGTAAGCCTAAATTGCAATACCCTTGAAAGCTTATAAGAAGTTTCTCTATCTCCGGAAGAAGTCTGAGAAGGAAAAAGTATAGAGGGCTTTCGAGAGTGATCCTTCAAAGTAACATAGGTCATGTAGTAGGAACACGAGTTCTAAACTACGTATTTCTTTTAGTTTTCAATATCATTGCATATCGTATTTTGTGTGCTAACATCATAGGAATAGTAATTGAAGGTATAATAGCTATTGACCCCCCTCTAGCTGTTGGCCATCTCACACATTTGGGTCCCAACAAGTATCACCAAATTAGGATCAGAATTGGTGATAAGTCAAAATACAGGATGGACTTTATGAGCTTGTTATACCCTTTTAATTTTAATATACTCCTAATGCCTTCAAGAGGAGAGGGTGATGAATTAAGTCTTCATGGGGAAATTTTTTCTTTAATGGCATCATCATGTTACTCACTTATAACACATTTGTCTTGTCCTTGAGACCTCAAGAATTGGAAAGTTATTGGTTAATGTGAAGAAGTGCTCTTCTTACAACCATAGGCCATCTTCCTTAGGATTAATATCTTCGAAGAAGGCATTTCGATAAACCTAAAGAAAATCATGGAAATCAAGGATTAACCTAAACCCCATACCCTTTAGGATGCCCAAAATTTTCATTGCTTGGCGACCTTCTAGAAGCACTTTAGTACCATCACAACACTTGTAAAAAACACTTTAAAAAAGGGGATTTTCCATAGTCTAAACCCACCTTGTCGCCTTTTAGGAGATTAAGGAAAGGACGAGTAAGATTCTCCTTCTTAGACATCGTACCCTCTGCAAACCTTTTGAGGTGTGCCGTCATATGTCTAGGTACAAATATAGGAAGTCAAGACAGGCATTCAATTGTATTTTTTAGCAAAAAGACTAATGAAATTCTGACAACTTTAATCAGCTTACGTTAAAAAATTTTACGATATCATTCAAGACCATAGCATTAGTGTTACTTGTTATTGCCTCATGAATTTATCCTCACTTTGACCACAAGACACTAAATTTCATTCAATCTCAGAAGAAGTTAACCATTGTCGATGCTAGATGCATCAAGTTCCTCACAAATATACTTTTGCCATAAACATCGACCTAGTTTGGACAACAAACCCACTAATGCAATGAGTCACCTTGTCACCACATTACACACTATAAGTACAATTGGTGGGATTTGATTAATTTAAGAAAGAATATCCCTCTTATTATCACTTTAGCCATCATGAGTTTATGATAAGAGACAATTACCCGTTCAAGGCTACACATTTATGCATTATTGGGACTTCACAAGCGACACATATTTGAGAAATGAAAGTAGGTGGTGTAGTTGGACACTTTAAAAGGATATCCCATTACTAAGAATTGCATTCTTGGAAAAGACCATCATCTTTATGTTGAATCTATTTTATTGCAGCAAGATGTTGTTGCTCAGATTGTATCGCAATGCGCACATGGTAGACAACTAAGGCAGCTAGGCAACACAAGTCTCTCTGCACGTCACCCCAATTTCCTGAACCCTAGTATTAGTATAGACTTTGTTTTAGGTTTACCTCGAATTAATTGAAGCCACAACTCTGATATTTAAAAAAGGCATACCTTATTAAGGCCAACAATGCTTCATAGATAGTCAAGTTGTTGTTTAGGGAGATTGTCTAATTGCAAGGGTTATCAGCTACTTTTACAAAACTAAAGTCATTTGGAACTTAGCTCAGGTATTCATCTGCCTTGCACCTACAAACTCAAGGGTAATGGATAGAATGAGGTTGTTAATTGACACTTTCTATTCACCTAAGTTAACAGAGAAATTTGTTGAGCGTAGTAGATATTCATATTAATGTCAGCAGGAAGATTGCAATAAATAGTGAAGCTTATAAATTTTCAACTGATGCACATTATAAATTCTAGTATAATATAGGCGTATATATGTTTCTCTATAATCACTTCGAAAGTTTTCCGAAAAACTCCTTCAAGAAGATTCAAGTTCACTCATTCTATCCCTCCTAAATTCTGAAAAAAAATTAGTTTCTTACTTACCTGCGAACTTAAACATTAGCCTAATTTTCAATGTTGAGTACTAACTATCTCATTAAAAGATATTCAAACATTCCTCCTTGTTTATTGGTTTCTTTTCTATGGAACCACCCACCACACAGATCACCCGAATTATAAGCACTTAGATGGTGATAACACCTCAAGGCAGTATTCATGGTCACTTAGTATATTGGAAAGGACTTCCATAGATTAACGACACTTGGATTACTAAAGATGAGCTTCGGCACTGTGCCACCAAGTTCTTGAAGCTATAAAACAATAGCCACTTGATCCATCTACAGAAGCTCCACCACTATGCACCTATGTTTTGCATCACAAAGCATCTCTTCTCCTGCTCAACAATGTTGAACTCCTCTTGGTGCGGGAGAATGATGCATAAAAGGGAAATAAATTTAAAATTTTTAAATTACAATTTTGAATAGTAATAATTGCAATTTGATTTGTTATTTAAATTGGTAGTAAAATTAATAGAGGTAATTGTTTACTAAGTCTTCAGATCAAATCTATATAAATATCCTTGTAATCTTATGTAATATTCACTTTTTATAATAATATCCCCACTTTATCTTGCATAAGATTTCCCATCTGTGGAGGCAAGGATTTCTGCCACATGTTACATTAATATGACATGAAGAAAAGATAACTTGGCCAATAGATTTTTTTTCAAAAAAGGTTGCATCAAAACCAGAGGGAAGACTGGAAGAGGAGCTCCACAGGAGGTTGCCAATTGTTGATTGAAAGGGTTACAAATTTACAGAATATGTAAAGCAAAAAGTATCAAACATGAGAAAATGTAAGGTTCAAATTGTCACAAAATAGAACTACCTCAAATTTGGCCAAGACAAGCTGAAACTTTTTCATTGTCTCCCTCATATCAGCAACTATTCTCTTTTCTGTGGAAGAAAGAGCAGCAGTTACTTCTTCTGGAGAATAGCCTATACCATTCTGCACAACCTGAGGAACAAAAGGTAAAATTCTACCACAAATGGTCAACAATGAACAAAAAAATGGGGGGAAAAAGACAATATCAATCAAAAGCAAGAAAAAAATTACTTTGTGATCAATGAGGACCTCTGATATTAGACTTCCATCATCCACATAAACACTGAGTTCATATGTTCTCCTTTCTTTGAATTGAAATCCTTTCACACCAGTCAAAAAACACTGCAAAAAATTAACAGTAATAGTTCAATCTACAAGTTAAAAGAATTAACTGCTAAGTATGTGTTATAATTCAATAGGTAGAAACTTAGGAAAAAGTGAGTCAATGTTTAATGGCTCCATCAAATTAACAGAAAACAGTGAGTTTTCATTATCAAATCCTTAATGTGCATGACTATATTATGCACAACATAAATTTGTCCATGTAGGCTAGTGTTAGCCCCCTAACTTCGTGCGCGACTGGACATGAAGGATTGGGCGATGCTCCTCTGATCCTGCCTATGGGGTATGTGCGCAGGGCGCGCAACATGCTAAGCAACGGAGCGGCAATGCGCCACTATCTTAGCATACATCCGAGCCGGGCATGCACGCAAGGCATGCTCAGCAGCGGCGCAGATCCGACAACACGCGGGGTGTTGTCCAGAGGCCAAGTCATGAGGGAGCCATGCTTGGTGATCATCCAAGTTTGGCATGGGCGTAAGCCATGCCAAGGAGCGACGAGGATGCAGGCAATGCGCAGGGCATTACCTATGCCCAAGTCTTGCATGGG
>JBBPFP011118513.1:0-11899 GCA_037974795.1 Kaempferia galanga | reverse complement strand
TTTTAAATCAAGATTTTCTAAATCCTAAACTTTAAATAGAGATATTATACTATTGAGTATCTAAATTTTTTAATTATATATATATTTTTTAGTTTCAACTCATAATTCAATTCCTAAACTTTAATGGTAAAATTTAATTGGCTTAACCTAAATTAAAAAAATAAAAAATATTATTAACCATCATAAATATATATTTCGTGAGTCCTATACATTTTTTTTAATTTTATTTTTTTTTTATTTTAAATAGTATAATCTAACCCATCTACGAATGGATGAGCCTGCAGCAGCACAGCCAGGATTCTTTGGTCCATATTTTATGGATCATTTTTGGTCCTTTCTAAATTGCACTGTTAGATCTATATATTAATCTTTTTAATTTAATTTAACGGTCCATATTTTATGGACAAGAAGTAGTCCATAAAATATAGGTTAGAAAATCCTTGCTCGGTTCGTAGGGTTACTTTTTTTTTTATGTAGATGGACAGGTGGCGGTAGATGAGGCGGAAAAATTTGAGACGCGTGTCAAGGTGAGATCGTTCGGTGAGATCGAATTCTAGTGTTTAATTAGAAGGCAAAGTGAAAAGTTTCTATAGTACTTTGTAATTTGATAGAATTAGGGGACGCAAAAGGAAACTGGGGAAGTCTGGTCGACGCCAGCCTCAATTGGGCGCGTCGGTGTGGATAAGAAATAGCGGCGCTTCCCACCGGTCGCTCGCTCGCTCGCTCTCCTCTTCACTTCTCTCTCATGAGCTTTCCCTCCTCCGACGGAACACGAAGAAGCGAATAAGCAGTCGCATAGCTTGGATTCCCCCCTCTTGCTCCGTTGCTGTCGAGGTTTAATCGGAGCAAAAGCATGGCGAGGATCGCCATATGTTCCTTCAATCCCTCGCCTTCCTTGTCTTCCGCCGCCTCCGGCCCATTCAGGCGCATCTCGGCTCCGCCGCTCCTCCTCCCGCTCAAATTCCCCCAGACCCGGTTCAGGGCCCGTCGCTCTCTCGTGGCCGTGGTCGCGCGATACGGCGGCGGGGGCTACCGCCCTGGTCCGCCCAGGAGGCGTTCCGGAGATAATCGCGTCGCTGCGGACCCCGACTATGACCCTTCGCTCGACCTGGATAGGCTCAAGTACTCTCTTCTATGTCTGCCCGTTATTGTATTCTTTGATAGCAGTTTTTTTATATATATACATATATTAAAAAAATGCCGCTAAAGATTTAAAGGTCTAATGTAGAAGCATTAGTCTACCGAAATGGATCAGTATGTGCACTTATATGTTAGAGAACTCTGAAAACATGTACCATAACCTGCATTCATAATTGTTCTTCATGTATTTGTAAAAAAATTTTAAAAAAATTTATTGCATAATTTTTGCTCCTTAGAGTCCCATTCTTGTATGACTAATCGTTCTGTTAAAGTACTTCAATTGATTACATTTTGGTTTAGCTCTTGCTAGTTGTTGGCAATGCAGGTAATATTTTCATTTTTGTTATTTCAGTTCAACTTCTGTAAGGTTGCTAGACGAGCAACAAAATATGGTTAGTCTATATTTATCTCACTTATGCTGAGAGTGATATTTTTTGCACCTTCTTTGGTTCACTTGTTCACTTTTTCTTTTTAGCTTGGTGTAGTGTCGATTGATGAAGCTGTACGAATGGCAAATGATGCTGAACTTATACTGGTATAGCTTTCGATCATGCCAATGCATATAACTGTGAAGGCAGATGAATGGCTGATATATCGTAGACATCCTAACTCAGACTTTTTTTTTCTTTGTTAATCTACTTATAGCTTCTGTAAATTCCTTAGATGAGGACTTGAACATTTGAGTAACAAAAAGTGCACATAAGCTGGAGCCATTGCTGTTTTAAACTTAAATTGATTTGAAGGTTATTATGTGACTGTTTAGAAGTTCTACGAACCTCAACAAGTACAAAGTGAATACCAAGCACATATGCATGATGTAAATGAGAGTTGATAAGTCTGTTAACTTTTCATGGTTCATTTTTGAGTTTAGTAATACTTGTAACTGACAGACCAGAAGATCTAAATTATTTATCACCACAAAGGGACTCAATTTAATTTATCAAGGCTAAGCCTAGTTGTCTAATGTACCATTCTAAGCATGATGTGGTCTTATATCTCACATACTCTTAGTTGCTTCATTTTTAAAGTTTCTTTATCTTGGATCTTGACATTGTTTGTCTAGCACACTCAAACCATACTATTCTGGTGGCATGCTAAACTATCTATCTTCCTTCTATGTCTATCCTAATCTATGTCATGTATGAATATTCCAGAAAATTTTGATTTTCATGAAGCAATGTTAGTATCTGATGGTTGGATAATTTGGAACATCAATCCATACTTCTTTTTTTCAGGCAATTTTATCTGCGGATGCTGATCCTCCTGTGCTCAGGCTTTTTGACACTTCAGATTATCAGTATGTTCTGTTTGATATATGATTTCTGTTATTTATACCTACCATGAACACAATTATAGTCCTTAGTTCTTTGGCACCAACCAGTATAGGCCACATGGATCATCTATATATAGCATTGATAAACTTTTTATAACATTAGACGGTATGAAAAAACAGCTGATTTCAGTTCTAGCATTCCCTTTCAGCATTGCCTTTTTTTTTTGTTATGCAGAAAACATAAATATGAGCAGCAAAAGAAGAAAAGGGTGCAACAAAAGAGATCAGCTGGTGAATATCTCTCTTCAATTTTTTTAAATAGAAATGGTAGTTTTTCCTTATTTTTCTCTATTTGCAGCAAGCCGTGTCAACATTAAGGAATTGAAAATGGGGTATGTTTCTCCATTCATCTAGTTGGTATTTTGCTTACTCATCTATTGATTGGTCCATAGGCTAAAAGTTCATGTTGAGGCTATTTGAAATTTTCCGATCAAATTTTTTCTTTCATGTAACTCATCTATTGATTGGTCCATGGGTAAACTGTTTAAGTCGGTGTTATTTGAATTTCCAGATCAAATTGTTTTCTATCTTTTGAATTGGGTTCTGCCAAACTTGTCTGTTAATTGGCACCTTCTTGGATGACTTGACTAAATTTTAAGTTGTGACCTTGGTGAAGGTGGTTCCGTGTGAAGCATTTTTTTTGGTAATTTTATATACCTTTTTGTCAGTCTATTATGTTAAAAATGGTGCCTTTGCTATTGGGAAGTAATACTAAATGCTCGAGAATTATGGTTGCTTATATCACATCTTGCCTATTTCTGTTAATTAAATGTTCAAAGGACCCTTCTGTTTTAGAGAGGTTCTTGGACAATTATCTGGTTTTTGCCTATCTGGTGTTGTAGGTGGTGAGTAGGAGATCAAATAGGACCTCACCATTTATTCAGTGAGGCCTCAAATATAAAGAGGATCACATTCTCCTCAGTTGTGCAATAAAGTCCTCTATGGTCTCCAAATCCATCTTTCTACATCATAGTCTTTATGCTACGTGAATGGGTGGTGAACAAGTAGGAAGTTTGAATATAGATAAAGAATATAACTGCCTAAATTATGCACAATATATTTTGTGAATCAACTTTGACACTTTATGGTTATGGCTTTTGAATATAAATGACCATTTATTTCTCGTAGCCATTTCAGAGCCAACTTCTTTCAAATATAATATTGATTTATGTTTCCTGTAATATAGAAATTATAAGCATGGTATGTTTCATCAATTTGTTTTTGAATTAGAAACACATGTTATTATGAAAAATTGGTGGACTGTAGAGCTAACTATCAGGTTTGTAGCTTCCACTCTTCGATAGACTTTTGATGGTAAGTTTTTTTATGCATCCATATTCAAGGTAAAGCTGTTCATTGAGCTTGTGAGGTCTAAGGATTGTCATGTTCTTGCTGTTTTGTAGAATTAACATCCTTCCTAAGAATGTCAGGGCTATACTTTTAAAACCTAGATAGAAATTGATTTAAAGTCTAATTCTATTGGCATGTTATTCTGAGACTATATATATATATAATTTGTACTTGCTTTTTCTGTATACTCCTTGTACTTGTATTATTTGAAAAGGTCAACTATTTCTTGGATTGCAGACATTGAATGATACTAAAACTAGCGGACATTGAATGATACTAAAACTATGTATGGAAATGGTGTTCTTAATGATGTAGTCTATGGCATCAAAGTTATTTTTTGTTCCATTCTATTTGAGAGTATCCATTCATTCAATTCTCTTCTTCCATTCCATTTGAGAGTATCCATTCATTCAGTACTCTATGCTTCCATTCCATTTGAGAGTATCCATTCATTCAGGACCCATCCGCTTTCATTTCCAGTTTTTTTTTTTTTTTTTCCTACTTTGTTATTATTCATCTCTCTCACGTCTTGAATCTCAATCCACTTAGAAGGGAGTTTTGCTTATTATGCAACATATGGTGTTGACTTATTAGATATTCAATTTAATTTTCACTGATTGGTTTGCACAAGCTTCCTACTCTGAGAAATTTTACTTGTTCACAAGGAAGATAACTTTTGATAGGATAGTTAAAGTGAACTACATTATGCAGTCTCGGTAAAGTGAATCCATCCTTTTTTCTTTCTGTGGGTAAAATTAATCTTTTTGCTTGTTTAGATTCACGAAAACCACATGTATTCTTTAACCTATAGTTGAGATAATGAACATAGCTACTATTATTAATGGCATTTTTTGTTCCATTCTAGTATCATAAATAACCGGGAGGACACGCAACCTTTTGTTGTATGTTCTGCTATTAACGGGATAGCTGTCACTTTGCTATATAATGTAATTCAACTAAATTTTCCTTTGATATCTGTAATTTTCCTACCAGACTTGTATTTTTGCATAAAATCAGAGAGCATGCATTACTAGTACTAATGTGTTAATTCACAAGTAAATTTGGTTAAGTATTCACATTTTCATTTATCCTGTCATGTTTTTACTTCAATAATTCCTTCCATTTCATTTGCCTGGTTTTACCGTTTAAAAGTGTTCTGCTGTAGCTTGAAATTAACCAGTCTGATTACAGGTACAATATTGATTCCCATGATTACTCAGTGCGGTTAAAAGCTGCCAATAAGTTTCTTAAAGATGGTGATAAGGTTCTTTATATCCTATGTAATTCTTCTTAGGACAATGAGCTATAGCTTATCCTCAATATTTCCTTCAGGTGAAAATCATTGTTAACTTGAAAGGCAGGGAAAATGAATTCAGGAATATTGCTATTGAACTGCTCCGACGCTTTCAAAGTGATGTCGGGGAGGTAATGATTCCTTCTAAACTTCTTGCGTTGTTATTTCCACTTGAATCTTGCTACATTCTAGAAATTTTGTGGCATCTGTGCATTAGGACATTGCCTTATGTATGCATTATTTGACCCTTGGTTGCGTCCTTGAATAACTAAGTCATGGAAGACTTCAAAAGCATCAAGGCAATGTTTAAAATTCTGACTCATGTAAGGTCAGCAGGGGTGAAATTAACTATTCTGCCTTGTAGGATCATATGTGAGCAGCTTGACTAGGGAAGGTGAATAAATAGTAAGCTCAATTTCCAAATTATCGCACATAACAATCTTAGTAATTGTGTACTCGTGTACGATTGATTGTGTCAATTTATAATAGTAGCGGAAATAAAAGAGATGAACGAGATGATGCATGATGCATCTGGTGCTAATTCCACCCTTTTAGAAGAGACAATGGGGTAAACTTCTTACAATCCCAACCAAAATTTGGATGCTCTCTAACAATGACTCTCCTATGGATGTAATAAAAATTTAAAGTGTGCACATTATCAAGAGCTCCTCCCTCCAATATGACAGCCCATTCCAATCTAGCTCAAAGGCAATGATCTCCATGAGCTCCAACATTAACACTCAATCTAAGCTCCTTCCTTATCTCTAGTACATCAACTCAATTGAAGTCAACTATGAGGCAACGAGCTCCACAAGCACTAGCACCTATGCTTAATACAAGTCTACAACTCTTAAGTCCACCGAGCTTCTCCCCAAGTAAGTGCACCAACTGAATCCAAGTTAAGCTCTTGAGCAACAAGCTTCACGATTTTCACAATTGTTATATGCACTACTCAAGTACCTCCGCACTTAATGCACATATCAAAAACATAAAAAATAGCTAACTCAAACCATATTGTTGAGACATAAAAACATAATTAAATCTAACCACAAGGCAAATGTCGTTTCCCCAACAACTCCTTGATATATATGATGCCAATAGTCATCAACTCACAAGGCTTCCTTGGGCAGCAACAATACCTCAAGGCTTCTGCGAGTTAGGGTTCTATTACCACCCCACAAGTTTTTAGTGAGATGGAGGTCATCGGTGAGACCTTTTGCTAGCTAGAGTTCCTAGAAGCTTCCACAAATTGGAGATAGCTAATGAGATCTTCCATGAGTTTCCTCTCCCATTTCTTCGTCTGTATCCCTCTTTAGTTCCTAGTGATTGGTGACAATTGACACCACCTCAATATGCCATTGGCACCACCAGCACATCTCATTTTGCGCACGGACTAAAACCCTGATCTGTCATATTGTTAAAAGTTGTCTTTCAGCTCCTCATTTCCATTTTTGTTTTTTTTGGGTCTTTTAGTTGGCAACTGAGGAGAGCAAAAACTTCAGCGAAAGAAACATCTTCATGGTTCTCATGCCAAACAAAGCAATTGTTCAGAAAACACAGGAGCAGTCGAAGAAAAAGGAAAAACCAGTTCCAGAAGTTTCCGCAAGTGTTTAGCTGCATCAGGACACAAATTGAGATTCATAGCAATAAGTTCGAATCTTTCTTTCGTATTGCTTGTTTTGGCTACTCATCACACTGGATTAGGTATCGATCCACGCGACATTGACAGTGTCTTTTCATACACAGGTACTTTGTGTTTTGGTTTTATTACTCAGAATCCAGGTGATCATGCAACTACCTGATGTAAATATGGATGCAGCAGACGGTAGAATCTTCTTGCTGCAAAAAGCCCATTCATGATTAAGGAAACGAATCCTAGTGGCTGCCTAAAGATGCCGAAAAGTTAGTCGAGTATCATAGAGGATTAATGTAACTTGTTAATTATATTTTACAATCACGATTTTCAGTCATCTGGAGAAATGTAGTACTTATATTATCAATGGAAAAAAGCTATGGCATTTCGATTCTTGACGCTTGCACTTAGGTTGGATTGATCATTTGTAGAAAAAAAACTTATTACACTTCGATTTAGTGATGATTTCAATCCTGAATGTCATGTGTTGGAAGCTGGTGTTAGAGTGCTTGAACGTGCTATAATCTTCAAAAGGTGTGGACACAGAAAATGAACCTTGTGTGTTTAACTCAGTGCAAAAAGGAAAGATCTGTTTCATTCTTCAAATCTTTCTTATTCTTTTAACCATTTTTCTTTTGTTTGATTCGATAAACAAAGGATGTATCTCATTCAGTATATTGGACTGATGCTTGCTCCAACCTATTTATCTGTTTTTGTAGTTTGTGTTCTTCCACTCTCTCTCTTTAGCTCGCTTAATGCAGCGAACCCACTTGGCCCTCTTAGTTTGTTCGGCCAGCTCAGGGTTGGATTGAATAATACTCCACCTTTTCATGAGTCTCATTATTATAATAGGATTTAGGAGGTCAAAACAGATCATCACTTGTGTAAAGCAGTTTTAACCTTTAATTATTTCAGTAACACATGGAACAATGTAATCAACCTGTTCAAATAGTCTCAGGGCAACCTGCATAATCATCAAATTGGAATGTACAAAAATTTCTTTGAAGTCGCAGAAAGTATCTCATAAACACTGTTTTTTTTTTCATATTCAGTGCAAAAAAAAAAAAAAATTTAAAAAGTTGAGGCTTTCAGAACCTACAGAACGCAAACAGTGGCCTCCCTAATATATACAAAAAATTAAGGGCAGGCGATTTATCTGTGTTGTTTTTCTGCATCATCAGGTACATTGAAAAACTGCGGCATCGAGGCTATTCGAGGAAGAATCAGAAGCTCCCCATATGATTCTTTTCTCGGTAACGGTGGTTGTGCACCATCAGCAAGCTCAGCCTCTGGAGTTGAATACGGGTCTTCGTCAGATCCTGCACCAGCTTGAGTGTCATCACTATCTTTTACTTTGGAATTTGGCTTTGTACCTGCTGCCGCATCTTTGTGGAGCAGGCAGCAAAGGGAGTCGACCCTTGAGATGATGAATTGTTCATCTGATGAAGCAGCAAAAGACTGGGAATCGTTGAGAAGATTGTGTGCTATATCTTCCAGCATCTCTCTGTCGGGCAGGGTGGTGCTAGGCAATGGCGTGTTGCCTGAAGCCATCTGCTCAGAGATGTGATGATCTAAGTGGTTTACAAGATCGGTCCTCGACATAGGCCCTCGGATTCCAGGCAGTTTCAATTGATCCCGCCGGTTTTGGATTCTTGATTCCATATCCTTGCCGATATTTTCTTCCCCTGACCGAGCTTCAATTCCTACAACGACATTGGTGTCATAATTAAGAAAGATCAAGGCGTTACCTGAAAGATTCTCAATAGCAATAGCTTATCTTAGAACACAAGAATTACCAAAAAGTAATGATAGTATAGTGCCGGAGCTTATCTTATTACCTGAGCATGGTGAAGGAGTGTCTTGTGAGTCAAAATCAGGAGTTCTCCCAAAAGAATCCCGTGTTTCAGTCTTATTGGAGATCGAAGAAGTTGCGCAAGGGGAACCAGGTTCACAAAAGACTGAGAAAGTGGTTCCACAATCATCTTTAATAACATCTTGAAAATGATTAGAATCATCTTGATCCTCGTAAACCGAGAACTGAGGGTCAAAGTAAGGAGATTCTAATATCGTATCTGGTTGCTGGCTGAGGAGCTTCAAACGTGCATCACAGTCCATAAGTTTCTCAAAATTCTTGCTCAACAAAGTTTGTGAACATTGAAGGAGATGCCTCCTGCAGCATCCATTTAGATAAAGTTACCATGATGATAAAACAGAACAGGTCGCATTGCATATGGTTTTCAACCAGATGGAAAAGAGAAATACTGCAACATTATTAACAGGAGTACCACATCAGTAACTTTACTGTATCCAAAACTAAAAACTAACGTTTTATGCAGTAGAAAAGAAGTTAACAAAAGAAAAATATTCCTTCGGTTAGCATATTTATATTTCACAACAATATAAATAAAGGTACGAGTCAATTAGCATATAATCTATGGAAGCTCGTAGTATGAAAATTCAGCTTTATCTATGTTTCAAACAATTTGAGATAGGAGGCAAGCATATACCTTCAGCAACATTGGAAAATGTTAGCAGCATCTGTTTGTTATATCTCACCAAACCTAATTTAAATATGTCTGATCAAATTATACTCTAATATCTGAAGCCCAAAGTAATCTATTTTCGAGTTGTAAAGTCAAAGAACACAACATGAAATTGGGTAACCACACAGAATATAATATATGTTACAGATCATCATAAAAAACAATAATATTAATTATATGCAGAAAAGATATAATTAAAACTAATTTGTTAAGAGCTAAATCAAAACTTACAAATTCAAAATTATAACCAATATGCACAAAATTTCTTTCAGTTATTTATCAATGTCGAAAAAAATTATGAACTCTGATCAACGAATTCTGCTTAGTGGTGCAGCAATTGACAAACTATTTCCTCCCATTTATCACATCCCATTTTGTAAAGAAATCTCTTCTCATGTTATTGTTTTTGTTTTATATTTCAATTAGTTAAACATTATAAATTCAATGGTTAATCTTCTTCCAACTAGTCTGATCTAACCTAACCCCACAATAAAATAACTTGATTGAATAAGTCAATTGAAGATGTGATTGCATAAGAATGTGTGTATATGCAAGAGAGTACTTCATATGAATATTGAGAGGAATATGCTATATGGCCTATAATAGACATAAAAATCTTGTGCATCTGTAATAAACAGGTGTGGTTTCCAAATCAGGAAAATTGACAATAGAGGTCGGATCTTTCTCAATGAAATCCACCATCAAAACATCAATTCATGAACATCACAACCCCAATTATTTTCTTCCACCAAAAAGGCTCTCAGAAGAATATTTAACAAAGAAAAAAATTGATTATCTTTTATTAAAATGCTGATAATAAGAACCAAAAATTAAACCATACTACTGATTCAAAGGCTAGTTTAGTTCCCAGTTAAGAATCAAGAGCAACAAGAAGTCAATCTCAGTGAGATGAGAAAAATACAAATTACATGTACCTGTGTATGCTTGCTTGGCCATTGGTAAAATCCAGAGTCGCTTGCCACAGCGTATGCTTCCTTGGTTGGGGATCAGTCTCACGGAAAAAAAGAGGTGGCCTTCCTAACTATAAAAAATTGCCAACTTGTTACCAAGAGGAAATGTCCATCATACAACCAACAAAATGAATCCTACCACAATTTCCAAAGTCCCATTGACACCTTCAGAAAATGTTGCCTTAATGGTGGTAATGTCGGACCAGTGAAACTCGATCTTGCTCTTCAAGCCACCTTCAAGAACTTCCCATACAAGTTTATGTTTAGCAAAGTAGCACTTTGCCACTAGATCACCTTCGTATCTAGAAATACACTGTTTGCCAATAGAACATGGTGAACTTTCACAAACTCAACCAATCTGTTAAAGGATTACTTCACAAAAAGATAAGAAGATAAGAAAATTAGGATCTACTAATTCACCATCAAGCATCCATGTAATGCACCCTCCACAAGAAAATACATTGACTTGAAATGCCATATGTTCCTATGTTAGATTACTCACCAAGAACTGCACATGAAGCATAGAGAATAAAGGCGAGTAAAACCAGTCATCAGATTCCTCGGATCATCTCACAGAGAGATATGAACACAAATAGGAAGAAAAGAAGGAACAAGTAATTTCGGTGTAAAACAGAACGATTGAATAGATTGGAAATACAAGAATAGAGCACTAGAATAATGCATAGACAAGATCTTTGATGACAGAAGAGGAGAGCTGCAACATTTACGTAAACCACCAAAATTTTCCTTAATAAAATCCGCACCTCCCATGTCCCAATCTTCAAATGTGATGCAGGAAAATTCGAAGCTTTGATCTTGCTAGTCGAGCTCGAAGCTGCTGAGGACTTTGATTCTTTAGCATCACCAACTTCCGAGCTCTTCGAGTCAGTGGCGCAAGAAGTGTTACCTGCCTTTGCCTGAGAAAGCCTTATCTGAATTAAATCAGCAAGAGACGGACTCTTCCTTAGACGAAGACCCAGCGGTCCAGGTTCCCCAAGCACATTGTTGTACAGAGCCTGCACCAAGGTAGCATCAGATGCTGGAATTACCTCTTTTCAAACGCTACAGATCAATTCTTGGCAGATGTTCCGAGAGGGAGGAGAAGAAGAGGGGGAAAAATTGGTCTTTTTCTCCGGATCATGAGATTCGAATCAAAATAAATGTTTAAAATACCAACAATTTTGATTTGAAAGAGAAGTGACTCGTCTACCTGCTGACTCGAAGTGCCCGCGTCCCTGGATCTCTTGCGGAGAGGGCCGCGCTCGTCCTCCGAGGACTCCTCGACTTCCAACTTCACCTTCGGCAGGGAAGGAGCCGGGTGCGGGGTGGAACCAGCTCGGCGCTTGCTGGAGTCCGATGACCGAACCATACCGCAGGAAGATTCCCGAACGAGGAACCCTAGAACGCCAAGTTCCGCTGCTCCTACGCGCCTTTTTCCGTCGATCTCGTAAAGAAATCGGACGATACTTCACCGCGATCGACGAAATCAAGCGGAAAGAGATCTAATCGCCGTGCGGGGGAGAAGGTGATTTCGCCGGAAGAGCTAGAGGAGCGACAGGGGTCAAATTTTGTGTTCGAAATAAGGAGACAATCCGAACCATGAATGTTAATATTATAATTAAATATATATAATCT
>JBBPFP011118296.1:0-11901 GCA_037974795.1 Kaempferia galanga | reverse complement strand
GTTGGAATCTAGGGTGGGAGCTCAATATCACGAGTACAACAATGTTACCCTACAGATTTTATTATGCAACTTCCTGTACATCCGAAATATTTTTTACTTTTAATATTATAATCTAACTTCTAAATTCTTTTATATTTAATGCTATAACTTAACTTTAAGTCTAAAGATAAGATCTTATTGGTATAATCTAAAGTTTAAAAAAAAACAAAAAAAGCAAAACAAATTAAAAAAAAAAAATCATGTGGTCACGGATGAAGTCTCCATCCCATCCATCCCAAGGTCCATAGTTTAAATTTTCTATATATATACATACACATATCTCCACACCCTAATAAGGGTGATCATGAGCGATAATGTACGGGGTAAGCTGATGCGACCTAAATTTAAAATTTTTTAAATCCCTCTCTTCTCTCCTGCATGTAGATCTCTTTCCTACATGTAAGGTGGTGTTGATTTGTAAAAACCAATACCAAGGTAGAACTAGTCTTTAAAGACCAACACTAACAGAAAACCAGTATCAACGTGCACTACAAGAAAAAAAGTGTACTATGACACACATAAATGTCCTTATAATATACTTATGGCGACACTAATATTTTAGTGACATTTCTTAAAAACGGCTTATAAAGTGATATCGTCTTAGATTCTTCTCACATTCCTGACATTTTATAATGTCATTATTATAATATAAAGCTATAACGATACTTTAAAATGTCCGACAAAGTTTTTTTTAAGGACATTTATATGTGTCGTGTTATTATCAAAACACCAACTGCAAATCAACACCAACGTGGTGTTGATTTAGGCAAACCAGTACCAAAAAAAGACCAGCACCAAGGTGCTGGTTTGCGCAAACCAACACCGACATGCTGTTGCTGGTTTGTACAAACTAGCACTAGAACGTTAGTGCTGGTCTTATGTTGGTGCTAGTTTGCGCAAACCAACACCAACATTGGTGTTGGTATGCAAAGACCAGTACCAATGTGACGTTGATTTGCACAAACTAGCACCAACGTGGTGCTGGTTTGTGAAAAATAAAGTGTTACCAAGTAAAAGTTGGGTAAAAGTTACCGTGAAAAATGTTATTGTAGCATTATGGTAAATTTAGGATTTACACCGTGTGAAAGTTATCGAATAGTTACTGTAATGTTTAAAAATTCTTGTAGCTGTTACAATATGTTTGGGATGAATTTAAGGTTTAGATTTGTAAAAGCTATATAATAGCTTCTATAACTATTATAAATTAGTTTAATAAAGTTTAAATAATTTTGAACAAGATAGTAAATAGTATTTTAATATAATAATATTTAGAAATTTTAAATCCTACCTAATTTTTAAATTTTAAATCTTAAATTCTAAATTCATCTTAAATAATACGTATTATCGTAGGTACTTAGATAAACTTCTATTTGATGTAAACTCCAACTCCTTATAAACGTATTATAATAGCTATTCGATAATTCTATATGTTATAGCACATAATCGGTAACTACTACAGTACGGTTGGATTAACAGATTTTTGAGGCACTGACTAGGAAGGAGGTCTAATAAACTGAAAATCTTTTTCGATAAAAAAAAACCAAGCTGAAGGAATTAAAGTATTTCAGGCACGCGGTGTAAGAGAAGAAGGAATTAAGTATTCGATGGCACATATTTACATTCAGAGAGAGAGAGAAGATCAGTGGTAACTGGGAGTAGAAAAATGAATTTACTGCTAGAGCCGGAGACAATTCAATTCACGTTCATGGTCGTCGTCTCTTGCGACTGCATGTGTATGACCGACCTGCATGCCACCGCAGTTCTTCTGCTCCGAACCTAGGGAGGATTCATAATACTTTATTATTATGGATATGGAATCCTTCATATATAAAAGATAAATTGGGGGTTGGGGATGTATTCATGCATCGAGAAAAAATATATGAGAATCTTCCCCAGCAACAACGCCAATGGAAGAGAAAACAGACTAAATGTGTCCTCTTCCCCTTGTTCTGAATGACTGTATGTTGGCCCTCTGTGTTAGCTCTGGAACAGATTAGCGGGGGCGCTGGGGGCGAGTGAAGTCGCCTTTTGCTATCAATGAATGACTGTATGTAATTTTTTACGGGATTAGTTGAGATGGTCCATGGTCAACAGTTGTCGCATGAAGTCCAGAAGTCGAATCCTAGAGTTGGCAGGACTTAAATTCCTGTATTCAGAATAACTCACTTCTCATCAACTTATTTTCTTAGTTATCATCATTTATCTCCTCTCTCTATGTTCGTCATGAGACGGGCAAACGGATGCTAGGGGCGAGCGTTTTGATTTTTTTGCCACATGAATTACTGTAGTTTCATATTAAAAAAACCTCTGAATTAGGGATACGATTCCACATTAATCAAACAAAAGGGAGGGAAGGGTGTTCAAACATCATTTTTATATCAGCAGCACACTTAAAAGATGGGAAACAAAAACCTGAAGCAAAGCTGCAGGCAGGCAATAATTAAAGTGTAAGTAGAACACAGCATCCGATGCTTAAAATATGTATGGCGATTTTCAAAACTTAGAATGAAAGTTATCGAGTAGGAGTAGGGTTAGGAGGAAAGGAAGCTCGAAGATGGAGTCGAACCTCATCCACCACTTTCACTGAGGCTTTGTGTTCCTGCAGAAGAATAAAGCTTACTGGAAAATAAGGAGTTCACTTCTTTCTCAAACTATGTTTACTGACACAGAACTGGAAAAAAAATTTAAAAAAAAAACTGAAACAAGCAGCTTGTCTTTGTCTTCACAAAGAGGAGATTTATGGACGTGGGGCCAACGAAATTTTTGCTCCAACAATATTTTCTTTATGAAGGAGGGCATGAGCAAGAAGTAGGGCTCTCAATGGTCCGGCCCCTCTCCTTTAAGGACTGACTTTTATATTCAGTCAGTGACAGAATAATTGCAACATCCAAACTCTTCAGTGTGACTGATGCATATCCTGTGCTAGTGTGTTGTGTTCGTGCTATTGCTCTAAGATAGAAAGGCAATTAAAATGGGGCAGATAGGTTTTTGAATTGATGAAAGACACATATTATTTTAGTATTTACTACATGACATAATTATTTATACATAGGTCTTTCCGTTTTATCCTTCCAACAAATCTAAACCTTTTATCTTTATCTATTTTCTCTCTATGTTTTTTTACTCTTCTATTCCCTCTAAAATATGTATGTAATATCGCTTCTCCTACTCTCTTCTCTTTATCTTTTACATATCATGCCATCGAATTTAGAATTTAGTCGATAATATTTTAACACCTTCAAAAAAAATCAAAATAAATAATAGATGACACCGTTAGACTTCTTATGGCCTCAAAAATTCACAAGATATAGAATGGTTACAATCTAAGATTTCTAGGTCGATCAGTGAGTTTTGACTGAAACCTACTGATAAACCTAAATAGGTTTGATTGAACCTATTTTAGAACGTGTGAATTTCTAAGATTGAAAAGAGTCCAACGATGCCTCCATTGTTTATTTTAACTTCTCCAGAAGTGTTAAAATATTATTGAAAAAATTAACCCAACATAGATCTGATATGATTATGTGGGCCTGATATGGTTCATGTTAAAATATTATTGAAAGAATCAGCTAAACTCTGAACATCATATGTATGCTTGTAAAAAAAGTCAGAAAAGAGGAGAGAAGGGGGAAAGAGAAGAGAGATTTCTAGATTTAGGAGAAATTGCATAGGAAGCATTTGGTTTGAGCGTTTTTTATTTTTATATTTTGAAAAAATATAATTTTCTAAAAATAATATTTGATTTAAATTTTCTACCTCTGTTTTCTAAAAATAAGACAGAATTTTCTAAAATGACATTGTTTTTTTTTTATAAGGTAATCATTCATTCTGTACTTGCCCAAAATGCTCACGGTGATATCCATCCTATTAAATTTTACTAGCCTATTAAATATTACTAGCGTTTCTTGAGGGAGTGGGCGAGGAGGCTCGCTGCACTTAAGACGACGGGGCACGGCAGCGCAGCAGCTGAGTGCCGCTAATGATAGACTTTCGCTGCTGCGCCGCCACCACCATGGTATCGCCGGTGAAACCCACGACGAAAGTAAAGTCAGAATCTTGGCTGGGCCGCATGTGGCTCGCCTGGAGGAAGGGAAGCCTCGAGCTGGAGATGGCCGCCACCTAGGTGTCATGGCATTCATGGAGACGGCTCATGTCAAAGGCCATCCACCAGGTGCGCGACGAGGCCCTCAGCATCGAGGGTGTTCGAAGCTGGTCTCCGACAACAACCGGCACCTCCTGCCGCACACGGATATGGCAAACACATTCGGTGCCTTCGTTCAGGGCATCGCCGGTCTCAGCCACAATAACTCCATCCCGGCGATGGGCACTTTGAAAGTTCCAACCTTAAAATTGGATATCTTTTTACTGGTGTAGCTGTTGGATCTCTACAACACTGACGCGTCCTTGCAAATTTAAAGATCTCTTCAACTTGCCAAGGTACCATTTCAACTCAGGTATTTCTGTATGATACTATTTTACATGAAACTTGGAACAGCAAAAGATACGGTTATGAAATCCAACTGAACTTTCAATAAAGAAAAGATTGAGATACCAACAAAGCATGGGTTGCAAAATAGAAGCAAGAAACAGAATGATTGAATACACTAATTTGGTACAAATACATTCTGCTGTGTTGAAAAGATCCCAACAGGATTGATTGACAAAAGGTTTATCTAGATTGTGACCGCAGCAAATCACTTCAAAATCATACACGGTGGCAACACCTCATGTGCCAGCCACTAAACCATCCCGAGAGAGCACTTCAAAATCATACATGCAGTAACCTCATGTAGTCATGTTTTATTGACAAATCTTACAGGATTATAATTCTATAGTCTCTCTTGATATTATTTATACAATGCATTGAAATAATTTACAACCTGATAAATAACAACTGGGACAGAACAATAAAGATACCGGCTAGATGAATCTCTTTAGGGGTGGTTGTGGTCTTGTATGGTGACACACCACCAATGATTTCAAGAGCATCAAATAGATGTAGGTGATATCTGCAGGTAGCAGCCTTTCAGAAAGAAAGGCTTATATGCACTAATGGGTTCTAAGTTCCCTGAATAAATGTGATTACTTACGAAAACGCTGTGTTTAATACCTTGGGCAGGTAGACATTGTGTTAGTTAATCCTCCCCGATTGGTCAATCATAATGCCTACTTGGTCTCCACAAAGTGCCTTTGCGAGATTGCCAGGTTCTAATAAACTAAAAAGAACAACTGCAAATGTATGCAAAAGCAAAGCTCAGAGATATAATTCATATCCAAATAAATGACAAAAACAGCAACACAAACAACTGACCGGGAATGTGGCTCTCTTCACAAATATTAAGTGCTGCTATGTCGACTGTGGTAAAACCTCTTGAAACAAACTCTCTAAATGAAATGTGTTCGAATGTACCACCATTGTTGTTTCTTGAATGGCAATTGTAGAAGTCATCTGAGGTAGTGCCTTTAAGAACAGCGTTTGCTTGAACTGCATTACAATCACATGGGTTAGAGTCCTCATAAAAACCTTATAATTGGGAATTATGCCACAATCCAAACCCAAAGGCCAACAGGTACTTTGGAGCGACCAGATATTCCACTTTAGGCATGGATTGTGACCTATATCCTGTTTCCAACAATATATATGATGAAACCACAAATGAATCTCCAAACATACTCTCAGAGGCCCTCAAGGCGGCTGCGGTATCAGTGCTAAGAATTGAATTTCCTGCTTCGGCACCAGCTCCAAAAATAACAACTTTTCCTTTTTCAAGATGGCGGATAGCTCGCCGCCTTATGTATGGTTCAGCAATCTCTTGCAACATTAAGGTAGAATGTATGCGTGCCTCAATGCCGATCTTCTCCAATGATGCTTGGAGCATTATAGAGTTCATCAATGATGCCATCATCCTGCCATAATAGAGAAGGCTATCTTAGCCATAGTGGATAATAAAGGAACAGATACTAAACACTCCTATAAGGAGAAAAAGAGCAAAGAAAAAAGCTTCTATTAGACTGCAGATGCATTCAAACGGAGCTCCCTAGTCTACTACAAGTTCTAAGTTGTACTATTCTTAACAAGCAGAAAATGTTGATATATTAGAGAAATGAGATAGTCAAAAATGAATCCCAAATGTTGTTCAAGATAAATTGCCTATGTATAATGTCTTTAGCATCAAATGAATCCCAAGTGAAAATGAATGAAGAAAAATAAATCTTCTCAGGAAAAACTTAGTCGAAGAGACATTGTCCAAATGGACAATAATTTTTCAAAGAACTTGAAACTAAAATCTCCCTTTGGAGCAATAGACACAGGTATCAGATTTGTTTCCAGGACATAAAATCAGAATAACTCCAGTCAATAAAGAAGGTTAGGTCAAACAAAGGTGCCTTCTAGAAATGTTCTCACGCACTTAGGAAGATAGACAATTTCATAAATTAACACCATTAAACGAGCAAGAAAGGCAACATGGTAGTTGGAAATAATAGTAGATCCTTCAGGTATTCACACGAAATTGTAAAACTATAACAAAACTCATATAACTTTACAGCCAGCTCAATCTTTGACGTGTCTTCCAAGGTCTTGATTTTTAAAGATAAATCAAACATGATCAAGAACAGCCTAAATTTGAACCAGGCCCATAAAAAATATCTACACATGCTAAGATGGTGCAAGTATTAAGAACTCAGAGCTCAGGTGATCAGATGTGTGTATACATATACACATACTTTTGCCAAACAAAATATAACTTCATAACAATTAGCAGGCCTAAATATTTCAGTTAAGCCTTCCATAGTACGAACTGTGCAATCAAAATACAGAAAACCAGTTCAAACTTGCTCAGGCTGATAATAACTACATAATTGAACTGAACAATAAAAAGTAAAACCTTTGTAATTGCAGAAAATTTTGATTTCAATTGCATCCAATTCAAACCTTACTGTCTACTGCAATTCTATTGAAAAATGAGAAAGTCGAACAAGCTTTTTCACCAAAAGAAACATACCCTATCTGAAAAGTTGAAGACCTGTCAATTCCAATTGTGGTCATCCAAGTGTCACCACAAAAGTAATTTCGACCACCAACAACAACTGCCACCTGAAAATACACATGCGAAGACTCGATAATGGAAATATTATTGATAAAAAAAACTCAGTTTCCAATCAGAATAAATAGCGTTCATTGATACCTCCAAGCCGGCACCACTAGCAATTGCAATTTCCTTAGCAATTAGCATAACTACCTGAAAAATCCATAAACAGCATCTATTCAACAAATAGGTAAGCTTTTATCCTTAGAGAGAATTACATCAAACAGGTTTACCTTAGGGTCAACATTTTGGGTACCTCCAGATAAAGCCATACCATTAATTCTCAAGACCACTCTCTTCCACCGTGGAGTTGACAATGACTTTATCTTTGAGTTATTATTCAAGCTAACAGGTCCAGGTCCAGTAACCGGATATCTGCAAATGAGAATATCACCTTAAATGAACATTGCATTTAAACAGGATAAAAGTAACCACCAAAATCTCATCCTGAATATATCATTAACAGTTAGATTCAAGAAATGTAAACCAGAAGGTTCACATGTTCTTTGCATGTTTTCTGTTAATATTCTAGATTCAACATAAACAAAGATCTCAGTCATGGGCTGTGGTCTTATCAAAATGGAATTTTTGTAATAAAATATGAAGATAATGAGGAAATGTGTATACAAATTACTAAATTTGCTTTCCATTTTTTTTAATTCTCAAGATTGGACCTAAAAACAAAGGTCTCCATAATGGGATGTGGTCTTATCGAAAGTGGAATATGTAATACGATCAAAGAAAAAATCACAGAACAAATGTGTATAAAAAGATTACTAGATACTAAGTATAAAACTGTAATCAATTTGTAAATAAGAAAAATAGAAGCATCAATTCATAGCAACAATGAATCTAGAGGTGATCGAGTACTCATTACCAAAACAAGGAAAATGTTGGAACCAATAAAGCAAGTGATGAATTGAAAATCCCACATTCCAACCCCCACTATAGATAATGTGGGTCTTCCTTCCACTTTGAAACAATGTATTTCTCCAAGCGACACAATAAAATCATAAGAATTCATCCACTGCTCATTAAATTTGCAACGCTAAAAGAATATTGAGATAAACAGTTCGCCATCGATTTTTTTCTCCCTTCATAGTTATCACATCATAGACCGAGTATCAATCATCGGGAAGAAATTCTTGCTTCATAGAATGCTTATAGGAAGCAGCAATGTCAAACCAACACAAGATATTAAGTAATCGAAGAATGTGATGCCACTACATTAGCAAGAGAATGCACACCAACTATAATGATAGCAACCTAGGTTAAGTGTTTTGAAGTCAAGTTACTAGATCAATGAATGACCTATCAAGACAAGTGATAGATGAAGCTTAAAACTTGACTCCACAACAATTACTAAAACACAAGTGAAAACTTAATATAGCCACTGAAGATGGGCTATGTAACATGTAGGCCACAGAACATCCAAGTAGATATTCCTGCAAGATAAACTATATCAAAAGTTTGGTACTGGGCAAGGCGTTTCTAATAGTGTTGAGATCAGAAATTTAACATTTGCTTACATTAAGAAGATAGACATCAGCATATTCCATACAACTTCAAACTTATATGTGATCATAAACCATCACAAAGTAGCTAATTTTTCATGTTTTTCAGTCTGCTCCCCATTCACCAATTTATCAAAGATTTAGCTGAATTTCCACAAACATATCAGAAATCCTAATAGTACAAACATAAAGGATGAAAGTAGTTGAACTGTTTTCCACCTACTAGTTTTTATATTCTTACCAAAAGGTTACATGGTCTATAATGACCAAATAGAAAACAAATTTCGAGGGTCAACCGTCAACATTAGTTCAGTTGCTGGTAACCGCACCTTGCAGTCTTCCAGTTTCTTACTGTTGAATTTCATATTTAGGCTGAAAGGATAAGGTTCACAGCATCACCAAATCCACAACAAGATGTTTGCCTAGCTTATGTTTATCTTCTTTGACTGTGCGGCATTTATAGGTCAACCCTCTCTGCAGGTATTTTACTCCAAAGGTTCATTAGAACCTTAACAGGTTACTATACTGAGAAGGTTTGTAAAAGAACACTGTAAATAAATACTAGATCATAAAACCTACAATCCATTCAACCTTTGTTGTGGAATACAGGAACCACGCCAAAGTGTTCCCCTAGAGCATCATGTAAAATTCCCAAAATAATCCTTTTCCGTCTGATCTAGGAACTACAATAAAGCTTTTCGTACTGCAACTGCATAAAATACTGGAAAATTATGATCTATATAAACCACAAGGAAGTTCAAATAATGATAGATGGTTCAGTCGAGTACAAGGCTTCTAGTAAAATATATAACGACAAGCTCTGCAGTAAATGCAGGATCATGTAGGCGAGAAAAAGAAATGACCTTTTCATCTGTCTCGCTGCTGTAGCAGGACTACCGAGATTGACAGATTTGTCATCGTCCAGATTGGCCTTTGAATTGGAGGACGAACCAATCAGCTGCTCCATCTTTTTAAACCATGTCCAGTGGCTACCAGGGAGGCCACTGCTGCCGAGCCGCTGGCATTCGACTTTGTAACGCTTTTTGAGATTGTCAATCTTGTTCTTGCATTGCTCCACGCTCTTTGCTGACTTCTGCCTGTTACAGCGCTCGCTAACGATAGTGGCCACGTCTTCCCAATCTCTTCCCCGCAGGTTACCTCGGCTGAGCTGCACGAACTTCTCCGTGTAAGCGTCGAGAAGAGAGCCGATGGCCGTGTCGCTCCACTCTTCCCGGTCTTTCCGGTAGTCCCCGGACGACGACATTGCTTTCGGCTTCTTATTCGCGGCCCCGCTGCTATTGTAGCAGTAAGGGGATTCGCCATCGCTCAGATCATCACGCTTGGACGGGAGATGATGGGCCAACTGCTGGTGATGGAGATTGTGATGAGAAACAGAGATCGACGCCCCTTTTAGCTCGAGGTTATTATCGTTTCCTCCTTCATCGTCGGCGTCGTCTTCCTCTACGGCAGGATGCTGGGGCGCGAACGGAATAGCGGTGTCCACGAAGCAGTGGTGGTCATGGAAGGCCGGGGCGGCGGGACACTTGGAGACGTCCGTCTGACCGAAGGCCTCTCCGTACCCTTCGTGTTCCTCAACGCCGCCGTCGTCGGCGACCGCTCCCTTCTTTGCAGGGCTTGAGATGGAAGCGAGGTGGTGATGGACGATCGTCGACGACTTAGAAGTCACGTAGCGGTGGGTTGCGAACGGCGGCTGTGGATGTGACTGAGCGTCGTCGCCGAGGATGGCGAAATCGTCGTCGCAGTAGGCCATGGCGGCGTTAGGGTTAGGGTTAGGATCTCCAGATCCGAACGGGGCGGAGGCCTCACGAGACGGGACGGGAGGCAGACGACGTTAAGGAGTGAGAGACGGAGCGGCACTTAAGGCACTAACGTTGGTAGCGCCCCGTGACGTCCTTCTAACGGAACAGTGACGGTTCGGCACGGTGCCGTGAACAACCGCTACGTCTCACTGTTGCATTCAGAAAATAGCAGTGGGGTCGGATGGCTGATTTGGCTTATTAATTATCTCGATTTAAAAATAATTATTTTAAAAAATAATAATCACTTTTACAATAATTGTTATATTTTTTATAATAGTTAAATTTGACCTGATTTAAATACAATGTAGGTTAAATCCTTTAAAAATAGTTATAAAAAGTTAAAAATTAATTTTGTTATCATCAAAAAAGAATACTTTATATTTATAAATTTTAATTAGCATTAAAGCAATTTTAACTAAAAATAATATTAAAACAGTTTAACTAATAGTTAGTAAAGCAGATTGGGTCAAAATCGATAATAGCACTTATAAAATGAAGTGTCTTTTTAAATAAATATTTTTAAAAATAAAGAAATAAAAATTAAAGGCACTTTTCTAATTTTTTATCAATAAAATAAATTTTTATTTTAATTAAATAATATAAAAATGAAATTGTCATCAGCGGCGCCCACACGAGATGATTGATTAATATGATTGTAAATTCATCCAACTTCGTAAACAAATTTAATATTTAACTTGTTAAAATTTTATTTATGCTCAATATGCACAAAATATTAATTAAATATATAAGATTGAATAAATATATATTTAACTCATTAATATTTATAACTAATATTTATGAATAATATTTATCAATAGAATTCTTATCACCATATTAAATAAATAAATAAATAAAACTTCAAGATGAAAGGGTAAATTTGTATTAGCAAGGTAAATAACCAATCAAAAAAAAAAAGGGTAGGATCGAAGTGTGCTAGAGGGGGGGTGAATAGCACATTTTGAAAATAAAACAACGAGTGCGTAGCAGCGGAATAAAAATAATAACACACGGGACACAAAGGGTTTACTTGGTATCCACCCGAAGGGTGACTAATCCAAGGGTCGTGCTCCTTGAGCACTTTCGTTGGCCAAATAACTAATAATTCGAATCAAAGTTTACAATTACAAATTGCAAGAAGTAAATTTAAATAATACCGACTCTTAGAAGATTACACGGGCTTGAAGCGTAGTAGTCGGCGTAGCCTTCCGGCGCAGTAGAGCAGTCGTAGGAGCAGTACCCGAAATCAGAGAATTAGATTGCTTGAGAGAGTTGTATTTGCAGCCTCTGCTTCGAGTCCTTTTTATAGACACTCTTCAGGGTGCCCGGACCTGGTCCGGGCGCCTCCTGGCGCATGCCTCGATAGCCGCGGTCAAAACTCTATCCCAGAGTTTTATCCTTTCCCAGGCGCCTGGACCCCGTCCGGGCGCCTCAACCTCGGTC
>JBBPFP011118189.1:0-11901 GCA_037974795.1 Kaempferia galanga | reverse complement strand
CTTTCCCCTCTGAGATCGAGATGAACCTCCACCGCGGCCTCCTCCTTCCATTGTAGTCGAAAATTTGAGTCGAAAACACGTAGAAGAAGAGATTAGAGAGAAGTTGAGAATGAAAGTAGAGAAGATGTGTATGAAAATGATGAAATGAACTCCCTATTTATATAGTTTGGATCATAATGGTTATCAAATCATAGTCATTGATGGCAAAACGGTCAAATGATGTAATTAAAAAAAAAAAAAAAAAAATCTAACAACTACGAAACGCCGATTCCAGCGGTAATGAACCAGAACCGGCCCGACTAACCAGGTCAACGGGTCCGGGCTGGGTCTAGTGGAAATACACGTCGGAACAATATGGTGCCATCGTAAGTGGGGCGGTTGATCCACCACTATCACAGTAGATTACGGCCTTTTCTTTATTTGAACCAGATTATAACAGACACCTCCGAATCCTGAAGCTGATACTCAGTCACATGAACCCCAGGCCTCCTCTACCTCTACCCTAATTAACCACCACATGCATCACCTGACAAATTCGGGTACATAGATTATATATTCCTCTATATTAGTTAGTTAAATAGCAGAATCTCAACGCACGCAGCCTGTTTGATAGAATGCCCATTAAAAAAAACTGCAAGTACAAACTATACAGCAAACTGTATGTTATATTCTCTTTAACTACGAAAATCCGAGACACAAACTACAGAATCGAAACATACAAAAACAAAAAAGGCGAGGAAAATGAAAATCAAGCTTCAGCTGAGGTTAATCGGAGCTGCTGTAGAGTTTATTTCTCCTGGCTATCTCCTTCTCCAGCTCCTCCAGGCCGTCCACCTCCTCCAGCTCCTGCAGCAAAAGACAAGGAGATGAGATTAGATCATTGGTCCTGTTCGCTACCATGTCGCTGTGTCTGCCTGCGCACTGCAGTCACAAGATCAGCCAAGACAGTGAGGCGGGGCATCACCTTGGGGCCCAAGAACAGTCCGTAAGGCACCCCCTCGAACTTGTCCATGTGGTGTATCTGATACGAGCCACACAAAAATCAGACACACATTCAGTTAATCAGCGACGATGGCGGAGAGCGCGTGGTACCTGGTGGGCAGCGGCCACCCGGCGGAAGTAGGGCACGTTGGCGATGGGGCCCACCGGGAATCGGCGGTGGACCAGCCCGTCGTGGACGAACATGTAAGCCATTCCGAACAGAGTAATCCCGAGGCCCTGTAAGTTTCCGCCACGTCGAATTCGTATCGCGGCCATTCGGATGGACCGAGGATGAAATAGGTGATTAAATTAATGAACAAAAGTAATTTCGTGATTAATTGGGCTTACGGCGCCAAAGCACAGGCCGGGGAGGAGGCCGCGGTTGAAGAAGCCGTAGGCCATCAGGGAGATAGCGGGGACGGCGTTGATGATGGCGAAGACGTCGTTGAGCTCGAAGGGGCCGTCACGGGGTCGGTGGTGCGACTCGTGCATGTGCCACAGCGAGGCGTGCCACAACGCCCGGTGCGCCCAACGCGCCCAGAACTCCATTCCCACCTGAACACCAAATCGATTCTCTTACCTTGTCGCTCCGGCCAAGAAAAGGAAAAAAAATAAAAATAAAAAGACGATTTAGGTCAGCAACCGCTTACCGCCGCGCCGACGGAGAGAGCGAACGTCCCGAACATCTCGGTCGCCGGAACCTCTCCTCCCTATATATAACACAAATCAATCTCTCTGTCACTACTTAAATTGAGCGGAAAATTAGGGATTGAATGGAAAGAAATCGAGATCGATCACCTCCATTTGCCAGGTGAACCGGTAGTAGACGGCTGCGACCGCCATGGAGGTGATGCCGAGGCTGGACATCACCGCCGCGATCAGGTACGTCCGACGTTCCGCCTCTTTCCTCGCCTTTCTCTCCGCCGGCCGACGGTCCGAAGCAATTCGCAGCTCCTCGGTTTCTTTCGCCTCCTCGCCCCCCTTAATCAGAGCATCGCCCAGCTTAACGTAGCCACCCCCATTACCCCCCTCCTCCCTATCCACCTCCTTAAGCACAAAACGCACCGCGGTGGATCTCCTCCGGAACGGCCGGCGCGCAGAAGCCACTCCACCGGGGACCCGAACGGGAAGCGGGCGAAAGACGAGAAGGCAGCAGTCGCAGGAGATTCCGTTAGGCAATCGGCAGGAGATTGAAGCGGCAACCGCCATGAGTTTCCTAAGTAGCAATTGAAGTGCTGGACTACAGGTTAGTAATGCCGGCCGGCCGGTAATTCCGTCGGTCCCCTTCTCTCTCTCTCTCTCCGGCGACGGGACAGAGACGTGCGATCGAGAGACTTCGTTCGCCTGCTCGCAATAACAGAGTGTGTGTGTGTGGACAGAGCTTTTTAACGCGATTCCAGTGACTAAAATGACACACTAATTTCCTTCTATTTACAAAGATGCCACTGCTCTTCTCCACCAAGTTAGTGACCGTCGCACTTCGCAGTGGCGTAGCTGTGGCAGCAGTGGACGTTGGCAGCACCGGACACGTACGCCGCCCGCGTGCCCAACGCTGCATTTATTAATTCTCCCCGCCCATTCAAACTGGCGACAACTGTGCCCTTTTCGCGGTGGGGGCGGGGGACAGCCACACGTCGACGGCTAGCCCTCCCCACACTGCAGGTCTCAGCAGCTCGCAGTGCTGCTGCAGGGCATGGGTACGCGAATGAATGTTCGGAGTGGAGGTTGACGCCGCCCCGACCCAACCCAAACGCAGCCACGTGTAGAAGACTTCAGTCAGACCTCCGAGTGGAAAAAGCGACGGCAGCGTCAGGGCTGACGGGGGTGGAAGTGGCGCTGGCCCGGCCGAAAGGATGGACGGGCCAATGCCCAGGCGAAGAATGGCCGCTTAATAATTGTCGTGGCCTTTAATGCCTAGTGGACATCAAATAAAACGCGGCAATTGATCAACGCACTGAGAGTGGTCAGGCATAACTGCTGGTAAAAGGTGGAATCTGTCACTCCAATGGCCTTCTAAATTCAGCTCTATAAAATTTTAGAGGGAATAAACCACAATTAAGTTGGGCGGGTGAGTGGACTGGGGGTCTCAAGAATTTAAGCCAGCAGACCAAGATTTTTAGTCCCGTATGTAACTGACGACCTTTAACCCCACGATCTCATGCTGACAACTCCAGACTACTTACCAGTTGATTAGCCCGTGGGGGCGGGTGGTCAGGCATTACTGTGTCAATAGTAAGAAGCTGTTGGCTTTGTGCTTAACCCAGTTAAATTGACTAATGTGGAGCAAATATTATTATAATAGATAAGTAATTATATTTTGATAAAATTGAGAAAAAATATTCTTCTCCTAACGGTAAATTATAACTTTTTAATTTAATTCCTCGCAGGTAATTGGAATGGAAAATTCTACTTTTTACTATAACGATATCGGGTAAGAAGCTTAGTATTGTAGATCGAGCTCAGGTGTAACCGAGTTGGCATTTAAATAGAGTTTAATAATTCTATACTCGATCAATATAAATGTTGTTTTGGATTACCTCGTGTCTCTGTTTAAGAAGGTCGCTCAATTAACATGGAATAAGTTCTTATGATTTATTTCTTTCCAGAATATATAAGACTTTTTTAGAGGATCTATTAAGATAATAACTTCACCTTTTACAATTACATGCAATAATAAGCTGGACGTGTCGATCAAAAGGGAGAGTTCAATTTACACATAAGGTGTATTTATAATTATTAAATCTTTGATGACATATGAATGCTATGTTAGCAGTTATCTATTTTCTAGAGTTATTTAGGAGACATAATATAATGTTAGACAGTTTATTTTATAATTAATCGAATTGTAACGTCTAAATACGGTAAAAAAGATATCTAACGTTTTAGATTTTTATTGAAGAGTACTTATTTTTCATTACACCCCTCAAGTTAATAATTGTGATGCACTTCCCTTCTATTAATTATTATGGCGTTGTATTCAAAAGATAGCATCGCTATAGTATTTTTACAAAATAGCATGATATTGATTTCCTACATGGAGTGAGGGGGCGGAAAAGTAAAATAAAAAACAAATATAACTTTTATAAAAGAATTACATAGCTTTAAGTGCAATAAAATGAAAAATATCTATCAATTAGAAATTAACACAGAAAGGCATGCACAATATCAATCACAAAGTAGCCCGTTCTTCCAGTGTTTTTGCATATTACACATGCATTCTACCAGTAACAATCAAATCCACTACAACAGGCTAAACGCCTAAACTAATCGGATTGACACAAACTAAATCCAACACTGAACGTTCCTTCCAAATGAATATGGAAGACACTTGACAAACTCATTAGGTTGTAGGATGCAACAGACATTCATCAGTACCAGGAGCCATACCTGCAGAACGAATGACAAGGGATAGCCATTATAATTTATCAGTCATTTTCCAAGTGAGCATATATGTTGTAAACTAAAACGTACATGTAAATAAATATCCTTGTCATTGGTCGGGATTGAAAAGCAAAGATTCCCGCCAGATGAGCTCTCTGATGTTTTCCTCGGTCAATGTCGGCTGCTCGAAATCGAAACTGAAGGGCGTTGCGGTCACAGGCTCGTCATTTAGGTCGTGAAGGGGTGCTAAATAAGGGTGACGCAGAGCCTCGTCGACTGCAACAAAAGAAGCAGTGGAGATGATTTACTTTTGCTTGGAGGGACCTTAACCAACAAACCATGGTCCACGGAAAGTCATCCTAGCTATATACCTGTGATTCGCCTGCTTGGATCAAAAACCAGCATTCTTTCTAACAAATCACGAGCGCCGGAAGACATCTTGGGAAACCTCTGTGCAAAATTCTGTCTTGGAAACCTTGGTAGCTGTCTCACATATCTTCGAGCATTTTCGCTACGGAGAAACCCAAGGCTTGATTCATCTGGCGAACCTATCAACTTTTGTAAGCACGGAAAGCATGTCACATTTCAATTCAATGATGCTTGGAACAAAAAAAAAACTATGAAATTGAGGTCTACAGATAATAGAAACGTAAATGCAGTCAAATAAAAAGTGAAGGGGTGTTTGATAGAACTTACGGAGGAGAGGATGTTTGTTAGAACTAAAGAAAAGGGTGTTAAAAAAGTCATTTTGAGCAGTGATGACCAATCTTCTCTATAGTCAATTGCTGCCAATAGTATCATTGTATTCATCATCATCATCCAGTGCCAGAAAGCAGTTTATCTTACTCCAGTCTCACCACCAACTCAAAGTCACCCCTTTCTACTTGCTGCGTCTCCAACTCTACTGGCAGTCATGCTCTGATTACTAGGGTACCAATCCCTTCACCACTTTGATGATGCGAAGTAAAGTGCCTCTTAGCTGCGCAATGCGTGCCATCGTGCCTCTTAGCTTGTAGCATCCGAAGCAACCACACCATTGATCCCATGGATTCACCCGGTACCATAGCCATTCTCAGCATAGAAAATAATAATAACAAAAACTACGAAGATCTATTGTTTACTTAACTAATAGACAATGTAAAGTTAGTCTTTTAAAGGAGGTGATAGAATGACAGTGTTATAGAAGAGGAACAAGTCATCGCTATAATTGATCGATCAGGAAATATTATTTCAAAGAATAAAAAACAATTTCATGATTGAAAATGTATAGCACCAAAACTAAAAGAACTTGGAATTTTTCGAAGCCTTACCTCAGTGATTAACCTTAGTTGTTGGACATAGTCTCTCCCAGGAAACAAAGGTTGTCTCATCACAATTTCAGCAAGTATGCACCCTACTGACCATATGTCTATTGCAGCAGTATACTCTGAACAATTAAGTAGCAGCTCAGGTGCACGATACCACCGAGTGACAACATATTCTGTCATTAGATCTGTTTCAGAAGTCATTCTTGCTAGTCCAAAATCTCCAATTTTCAGATCACAATTTGCATTTACGAATAAATTGCTTGGTTTAAGATCACGATGCAAGACAGTCGCTGAGTGCACATATTTCAGACCGCGGAGAATTTGATACAGGAAGTACTACAGGATAAAACAACATTAATCTTGAAGGGATGATGGGAATCATAAGTAGACTGAGAACAACTAAAATGAGCAAAGATAGTAATCATTTTCTTAAGTTCTTAAATATGTGAAATCAGACAAATTATCAAAACAAAAGTATACAATGCAAAAAAAATACATATAAATACCAATCTATAGCAAAAATGTTTCTAGACATGGGTTTGATCAGTAGATATAAAACATACTAAGTATGCAAATAGAACCACAGCCATCAAACTGAATTTAAACATTAAGAAAGTTCAGTTTAAGAACTAGAGAGGTAGCACAAAACAGACAATGTATCTACCAAAGTAATGCTTAAAAATATGCTAGTTGGTAATCAGCTTTTTTAGAAAATTCTGATGATTTTTTCTCAAAGCTGAGTCGAATCATCGAAGCACGTCAACCAATATCACAATGCCAATCAAAAACAATAGAAAAAGAAGGAAAAGGAATCAACAAACTCAGAGAGGCTACGGTTAGGTCAATACATGACAGAAATATTTAGCTACTAGTGGTACACGATAATTCAGAACCACTTTTTGGAGGTGCTACAACCATGTTGCAATCCACATACCTGGCAATGATCGTCTTCCAATGGCTGACTTGACCGAATAATCTGATTAAGGTCGGTATCCATTAACTCACTAACGATGTACACATCATTGAAATTCTCCCTTACGGGAGGGCGTATGATGTCCTTTATTCCAACAATCTGAACAGAGAAGAAAATCAGAGTTTGTCAAGGAGCCAACACCAGATGCAGTGAGATATCCGCTCAATACTAAAGGGAAGCAACATACAAGGGAACTTCATTCAGCAAATCCAACAGAAGTGGAAAAAATATGTCAAATGAAACATTACTGACAGAAGCGGCCGACTCTAATAAAAAAGGCTTGATGAGCCATGGACCAAGTTATACTACCAAGCAACAGAGTCCAAAACATGTCAATTGAAAAATTACTGAAGACCAATAGACACAAGAAAAACAGCAAACAATACCAAAAGAAAGAAAGAAAATATCTCAGAGGTTCTTTGTGTGCTTTAGGAGGTCATCAGGAGTCAAGCTTCAAATTGAATACAAAATTCTTCTCCTTCTCTTGTTATCGATTTTTGTGTTTTCTAGTGTAGTTTTTTGTTATCTTAGCCTTTCTCCGGTAATTTCATAAAGTTAATAGACAGCCTCCATGGGTTAGAGGACTAGGGGAAAAAAAGCTAATTCCCCTGAGAGAAGTAGCAAGGTACACAAACATTCAAGGAGATGTATCTAGCTAAGTATCTTGAGGGAGGGTAATGAAGAAGAAAATTCAAACAAGAGTTTTTAAATATTAATTATGATGGCAAGACATCCCCACCTAGGCATAACGGGAAATTAGGAATCTAGAGTAAATCATTATTATACTAAGCTTACAAGCCAATTTAAATCGGTTTATCCCGTCATGCCACCATCAAAAAAGAAGTTCTAGTTCCAATCAAATTCTAATACCAATATATGACTTAAATTATATCACAAGGTGTGAATCAAACAAAATCAATCTACCAAAATTATATCTCACCAAACAGTAAGGCAGCGATCTTATTTACAAACATATTGAAGATGAATCTTTGGATGGATTATAGAGCTTCAAACCCAAGTTCAACAAATTGTTTTATGTCCGTTTCTAGTGGGATGGTAGAATTGGCAGACAAAGCATGAAAAGCAATATAGTGTAGTCTTTCAAACTTGGTCACGTGAGAATTATAATGGAAGAATCTGATGCAATTTTCCCAGACCATTGAGTTTTCTCAAAACAGATGGAAACATAGCAGTGCAAGAGATACCACACTTGTATTTACATTCTTAGTACACTTAATGTGTACTTCTAGCTGCTCTCCAAATTTATTTTTGCTACAAAAGTATAACAAATTCACAAGATAGATGTAATCAAGATATTTACCACATTAATATTTAAAATCAAGATAGGG
Source organism: Kaempferia galanga (assembly GCA_037974795.1). NCBI lineage: Eukaryota > Viridiplantae > Streptophyta > Magnoliopsida > Zingiberales > Zingiberaceae > Kaempferia > Kaempferia galanga. Next base: position 3,910 of record JBBPFP011118189.1, on the reverse strand, counting down.
AATGATCGATCTATATGGGTAATGCAATGTGACAATCCAAGGTGTACATTAGTTCTGATTGACCAAGAGAATGATTTAACAAAATGCATAAAATTGAAATCTCGTCAGATGATTGATTAACATAAGGTTTCAACAGCATCAACGGGTCTAACTTAGTCTCACATTTTCATGGTCCATATGACGGAGAAGCTTTATTTCCCTCAAAGTTCTCTTGGCATCAATACGATTATTGAATGCATTAGCAACTTTCTTAATAGCTATCTCTTCACGAGTTTGTGAGTTCACTGCAGCACTGCAACAAAAATATATATGTATTTCAGCCTTGTGCAGTGCAGAATTAGCATATTTAACTAATATCATAAATACAAGCCACGGAAACTGTTATTAAGAACGTAGTTGAAAGCTTGATATCTAACTAATTATCAAATAGGATGATAACAATCTAATATTGATAGACTTAAACACAACTAATTCTAATAAAATTAGGCAAATTACGCCTTAAGTTTGAGTATAGATATCTATCATGCTCAATTTCTTATACAAAAACATAAATTGAGCGATAAAAGAGACTTGATAAGGATGTCGGCGATTTGTTCTTCGCAAGAAGTGTGCAGTGGTCGATCTGGTAAATATATTACTCAATCTTTGCGATCTAGAAGTTTGTACCTTACAAAATAGATCAAACAGACAACTCACTCGGAGGGAAGCCGATCTAAAAGGAAAGGTTGCAACTTTACGGGCATGAGGGAAAGTTCTCTCACCATACGAGGCCGTAAGCCCCTCGGCCGAGCGGGCGCAGTGGCGGGACGTACTTGGCGCTGACCTCAAACTGGTTGCCGTAGATGTTGTACAGCACGTAGCGACCTCCATGGACCGGAATCCCCCTGATCTGCCCCTCCCTAGTTTCCATCCTCACGCAGAAGGCGGCGAAGAAGAGGAAAGAGGAGAAAAGGAGAGACCTCTGGACTTGGGGGGCAGGTCAATCGAGCGCGTGGAGGATCAAGTTGGCTTCTTGGTCTTCTTCTCCTCCTCCGCCTCACATCCCTGTCAGTTTGCTCGTTTTTGCTTGCCCCTTTGTCAACGCTGGCTTTCCACCGTATGGGAAAAGCTGGAATTTTTTCACGGTTGATGTCCGCGACCTCCATCTTCTTCGTTGTTTCCACAGCAGTCGACGTTACATGACTGAAGTAGAATTTTAAAAAAGATTCCTTTTTCCATGGTAATCCATAAATAAATATGAAATATCTACCAATTTTGATTTAAAAATAACTAAATTTTTATTAAAATGTAATACTTTTTAAAAATAACGTACACATTTTTTGATTCGCGCATACTAAATTTCAAAAGGGAATTTATGCCCGAGACTATGATGCAATGTTAATCAATTTCTAATTGTGGTATATTGTGTAATTAATTTTCTCTACGAGAAATTTTTATACGACCGAGCCGAGCATTTTTAGGATTAATCTATTAAAGAAAATTAAAATTTTAGTTTGTCCTTAGCGAAGACAAATATTATGGAAGTAGACAGTTGTGGTTGAGAGAGGATGATGGTGGTTGAACGGGCCCCACTCTCATTGAAACAACTGTCTTTTATTTTTGTTAAATAAATGATAAATACTATATAGAGATCAACATTTATATTTGTTTTTAGTGAACATTGTATATTCAAACTATTTCTAAGAGTGACAGGTCTAAACTTATAAAAAAAATTATTAGTAATCAATATAAATCAAAAAATACTGTCAACGAACAACTTAAGCTCTTAGTTCTGGAATTCGATACTCATATGCTTACAAAATTGAGAATGCGCTCTGTCACCGATGGCGTTGTCACATTGGAATGAGGGGGTGCAACCACCCCTAGATTTTTTTTAAAAAAATAATACTACTATATATTTGGAAAGCTCTCAACACCACCTTGATTGATTGATTCACTATTGTTTATCTTAGAAAATTGAAAGATCATGTATTTGGAAAGCTCTAGACTAAGTTATCAATTTATACAACTTTTATGAAAAATATTGGGACTTGGAAAGTTAAGTACTGAATCTTAAAAATAAAATATATAATAGTAAATGAATAAATTAAATAATAGAATACAAAGTGAGGGTGCTAAATTAAAATTGGATCATATCGGAGCTAAGTCCAATTATGGGTAGAAGTGGAGATAAGAATTATGTTGATTTAAATTGGGATTGATTTGGAGTTAATTTGGTAATTATGGCCGGACTGAGTTTAAAATTTAAAAGAGTTCAATTGATTAAAATGAATTAGGGTGTTTTTGATGAATCATTCCTTTCTGTTTTTTCCCCCTTTTCTTCCTACACACTTGTAGCCATCGCACATGTCGTACACCACCGCTATACCATTCACCACTATCGTGGCTTCGTCCATGCCTCTCTTCTCCCTAATTTTCTTCTTCTTCCTCTTTTCTTCAACAGCAGTAAATCTGTAATTTTTTCTTCTTTATCTCCTTAAGTACAAGTTTTTTTTTTTCTCCTCCTTACTTTTATCCAACAAACAAGAAATGTAACATTAGCTACCGTCCTCTTCCAGCAACAAGGGCATCCTCACTTCTTTTTCCTCTTCTTGTATTTTTTAGAGTTTTATCGACATCACAAGAATAACCATCGTACCTTGCTCTTTTTGTGTCATTGACGAACTCATTGAAGCTAGCTGATAGCGAAGAAAATAAAACTCTCCCTTTTTTACTTTTTCCTCCTTGTCTTCTCTTCTTTTCTTAAAATGACGATTTTACTTTCATTTTTTCAACCCTCTGCAAGTAGCTCTTTTTTCACTTTATCCAACCGCTATAAAAGGAGTAATTGTTTCTTTTTTCTTCCATGTTTCATTAATTGGAAGAGTTATAAAGTATAAATTTTATTTTATTACGTTAATAGTTAGGATGATTATTTAGATTAGAATAAAAGTCTCATAGGTAAAAATATTAAATATTACAAGTAAATGAGATCACAAATAATTTTTTAATTTTGAATCATAGATAACTTTAGGGATGGACAAATCATTTTTTAGACGTTCATTTTTAATTCTTTAAATTTGAATTTGACATATGGATTGTGAAAATTAAACTACACTAATGTTTAAAAGTTTTGAAAATCACTCCTCTCGGTTGAAAGTTTTGGTCATGGCATGCAGCTAGACCATTAATGTCCAAGCTTATATGTGGTAAAAGGTGATTCGTTTGCCCCTAGCATCTCTACCAATCCGTCTCTAGGCCAATACGGAGGAGGTAAATTACGGATGACTACTAGCTATTAGTGCAAATGATTAAAGTATGGGGGAGTCATGCTCGGGTACACCGAGATTCGACCTCTTAATCTCATACGGTAAACTCCTATACTTGAACTATCACACCACCCGATGAACCATTGTCCACGCTTATAGTACCTATACAAGACGACAATAATGATAAGTATTGACAAAAATATTGAGGACGAAGTGGGAAATTTTGATGGTGCTAGAAAATACTATTAATCCTACAAAAGAAAATAATATTAATACCGTGATAAAAATACAAAACGATGAAAATAAAAAAGACATCATTTCTTTTTATTATCATCAAAGGATATGCCATTTAAAAAATATTAAAAGGACATTTCATATTTCAAAAATATCTTTCTCCAATGTTGTTATGGTAATTTTAGTCAAAGTATGCCTAATATATTTAAAATTACCAAGAAAAATGGTTAAAGGATAAGCCATCAAGATTTGCAACATATAGCAAAATTCAAGTTTGAAAAATGTCATAAGTCCTTGGTATTTCTTTGAAATTTAAGAGTGTACGAAACTAAAAATTATAAATCTGAATCCAAATCTAAATAACCTAAATAATTTGATTTAATATTTTATATATGATATTATTCTTTTATTCTTTAATAAAATAATAA
>JBBPFP011117872.1:263-11904 GCA_037974795.1 Kaempferia galanga | reverse complement strand
ATTGTTGATTAATTTAATTTGTTTAGTAATTTATAATGACATTTATAAAATGTGTCATGATAAAGGATCTAATCAAACATTAAATTTTTACAATTATTTTGTTTTAATAAATGTCCCTATAAAGAGTCTATAATGACATTTTATAACAAGTGTCATAAAGAAAGTGTCATAATAGACCTTTTTTTCTTGTAGTGACATTTTTATTTCTATACTTTTTAATGAATTAAGCACCCCTTAACTTATTTTTTTCTTGTTAACCTCACGTCCAATCGGCGGAAGCACGGGGAACGAACTCATCGCCTTCTACCATCGTGATCCACGCTCGTAGTCAGCAACCCTGCTTTCGTGGTCCCCACCGTAAGTCCCACCGGATGCCCAATTATTAACTATATGGATCAAGGAAAATGATTCTCTGCGTGAAATCACGCTGTGTATCAGCGCTGATGGATCAATTTGCGACGGACATAAAAAAAAAAATCCTCAGGGTTTTGGACTAATCACTTTTTTACTGCAACCTACAACAGTGCTGTGTGTTGTGGTCCCCACTACCAATCAACCAAGTGAGATCTCTCTTTCTTTCTCTGCAGTTGCAGTGCACACGGTCCTTGCAGTTAGTTGTAGCTGTGCCCACCCTCTTCTCTGCGCATCTCCTCCACGCCCGCACGCATCCCTTCACTCTCTCCGACACCTTACTCCTCACACACCCCCACGCCGCCCACACCGCCAGCCCTTCCACCGCCGCCTCCAACTCCCCCACCACCTCCCGCATCGCCGGCCTCCGCTCCGCCTCCTCCGACACACATTTCACCGCCACCCTCAGCATCCTACCAACCGCCCTCCTCATGTACTCCGGCAGCGCTACTCTCTCGTCGCAAATCTCGCCGCTCCGATTAGCCGTCGCCATCCCCAGAACCCACGCGACTATGGACGAAGGATCCCGCCCCACGTCTATCACCTTCCTCGAGCTGAGGAGCTCCAGCAGCACCACCCCGAAGCTGAACACGTCGTTCTCGGGGCCCAGCTTACCGGGCTCCGTGTAACAGGGGTCCATGTACCCGATGGTGCCCGCCGGCGGCGGCGTCTCCGAGCGCTCGTGGTCATTGCCAGGCCTCGCCGCGAGCCCGAAGTCGCAGAGCTTGGCGTTCCACTTCCCGTCGAGCAGCACGTTGGCCGACTTGACGTCGCGGTGGATGACCGACGCCGGCGAGGCCTCGTGAAGGTAGAGGACGGCGCGGGCGATTTGTAGGGCGATGGCGCCGCGCAGGCGCCACTCGGGCGGAGTCGGAGAGGAGTGGATGAGGGCGTGGAGGGAGCCATTGGGAAGGAATTCCATCACGAGGAGCCTGAGCCTGGTCGCAGGAGCTCGAGTGAAGCCGACGAATTTGACGATGGAGATTGGGGGGTCTCCAAGCGATGCGAGGACGTCGATCTCGTTGTTCAGCTTGGCGTGGTTTTGAAGGGATTGGACTCCTCCTCCTGATGGCTTCTTCACTGCTACCATTCGGCCATCTCTGAGCGTACCTCTGTAGACACTTCCATGGCTGCCTTTCCCGATCAACTGCGAGGGATCGAAGTTTTGGGTTGCGGCTTCAATTTCCTCGTAGCTCAACTCCTTCATTCTTCTTCTTCTTCTTCTTCTTTAACTCTGAATTCTTCCCTCTGTCGTCGACGACTGCGCGCTTTAATCAACTCGGGGCACCGAATTAATTTCGTAATATATTCTAAAAAGAAAAAGGAAAAAGAATAAAGGTCAAAAAGCAATAAAATAAAGCAGAGGCATCCAACCATTCTGAATTATATATATATATCGTGATCAGTTTTATCATGCAGCATCTATCTGTTCTTGAATTTTGCACTGACTCATGATCAAGACATGATGCTTTAAATTAAAGGCGATAAGAATGTCTTAATCATGAATGTGTCAAACTAAAATATATAGCTTCTAGCTAATTAACTCAGCCTAACGTTGAATGCTGTGCTCCACTTTGCGATGCTTGATGTTGAAAATTGAAACCATTAGATAGGTGGAAATGCGTTCAGTGACTACTTTTGCTTTGCAGACCAACAACAACCGGATTGGACGGGAGTGGATCATTTTTATTTTGTTTTATTTTGTTTTGTTTTGTTTTTTCAAAAGTGGAAAGTCGCTGCTTTGTGATGATGGCGAACTTTGGTCCCACAAAGGCCTGAGCGTGCTTATTGGGAAAAACAATCGCGCGCGGTGGAAAAATCGTGGGAACGGTTGCTTGATAAGTTAGAATACTTGGAAATTTGTGTGCCACGGATGGCTGCTATGTATTTATGATGAGAGGACGTTAGTTGATTACGGAAAGGAAGCTACGCAAAATTCATTAGGCGGGCAGCGTTCAGTCACCTAATGAAAGTGGCCGTCCCGTCACTTAGATTAATGATTCAACTCTCAAAATTGATTAGTTCGATAATTGGTTGGTATAGCCCGTTTACTTTAGTGATCAATAACGTACGTATTTAGCTTGCAAAAACAGGAAAGGACAAATTTAGAAAAAAAATAATTATTTATAAAGTTTTTTATCTGACTATTTTCTTAATATTTAAAAGTCATATTTAAAATGTGGCACTGCCATTTCAGAGTCTTGTCCCAGTTTTCTCTTCAAACAATACATTTTATATTAATTTTAGGTTTTTTTCCGGCGAGGTCCACAAATGTCTTTCTATTATTAATAGAGAGACGTTTTTCTACTTCTATTATAATAGTAAAAAGTTAATTCATCTCAAACATCCTTTATAAAATCACAACTATAGCACAGATAATTTATCTAAAGTATCAATTAGAAAGACGTTATTTTATTTAGGGAAATGATTGTCGCCGCGAATTCGCAGCGCTCTTTTATTTATTTTCGATTATAATAAAAGCAGGTAAATCTTGGGCCGAGAGATGAATTTCAACGCAATGATAATTACTCTGGCACCCATTATCCAGATTTAGTGGTTTTCAGAGAAGAAATTTAAAAAAATGGGAATAAAAACATTTTAGCATTGTTAGAACTTAGAAGATTTTGTCCGGCGGTAACCCTAGACATCAACTTCACCCACTGCCATCGACCAAGCATTTGGTGTCGAATCGTGTGCTATTCCTCTTTTTCTCGGGATACAGGTCTGTGGATCCCGCTCTTGGCGATGGGAGGAGGGAGGAGGGCAATGGTTTTGGCAAGGCTACAGACTGCAGCAGTGCTCTCCGGACCGACCGTCACTTCAGTAGTGAACAATATCGGGTTGCAGTTTAGAGCAGGGAACAACCTGAAAACTGAAACATTGATGACGTTCCGATGGCTGCTGACGAAGCTCGAGGAATGGGCGTGAGCTAGTGATGCTGTTCTGGATGAGTAGGAGGCGGTAGCAATACGACTGAATGCAGTAATATTCTCAATCTTTGGTCGTTTACTTTATCTATGCTATTTGGCATGCACCTTTGATACAGAGTACTATTCCTTAGAACAACCTTGTTGGACAAACAACCTCCATTGTATGTTGATGGATGCGGAGAGGACTATACACCTACGCATACCACCAAGGAGACTTTTCTCAGTTTGCTCAGATCCATATGGGAGTAATGTATCCCCTTGAGATGCTTCAGGATGCCATCTCCATGGCTTAAATGATTAACTTGAATTGTACTCATCTCCTTTATGAAAATTGGAAATTAAAGCATATCCTCTGCTGCTGGCCTTGTGGTAGTCTCTATATACCTTAGCAACTCCATAAACGACGGAACTTGCCTAAGAAAGGAGTTTGGTGAGCGTGTCTGCCTGAAATATAACACCTTAATTGCTAGCTTCTTTTGTGAGGTGGAAGTGAATATCAACATGCTTTGTCCTTTTTTTTATATCTGATTAATCAAAAAGATGGGGCTTTGGCTGTTGCTTTAGAATGCAACGACTTGACTTACTCCTTTGATCTTCTTTCACTAGATTGCTTAGCTATATCCCTTCTTTTAAAACATTGAGTGACTTTCCCTCCTTAAAGTGAGTTAGGATTACATTGGGTGATTCCTTATTGTCTTCTTAGCTTGACTTTGTTTCCTTCCATCAAATAATCTCACCTTCTCCGTTCATGAGAATTTAATCCCACTAGCCATCTTGATCTTCCCTAAATTCTTACATTTCATGTTCAAAATTGCAATCTAAGATATATATATATATATAAACAATGCAAGAGCTATCTGGAGATAACCTTAATCCCAATTGTTGCTCTTAATGAAGGATTTGTTTTTGTTTAGCTTACACGAAAAAAAAAGGCCTTAGGAAGGATACCCTTTGGTTTTAATGGGGAGTAGGGACCACATCACTCAAGTGACTTGTCAGTTTTTGTTAGTAACCAACCTTTTCTTGATAACATCTGAAATAGAAGGGAACTTTCACTCTTAACAGAAACTAGGTTGATTCATGAGCAATAAGATGAGTGCAATAATGATTGCAAGATTTTGGGTGAAAAACAAGAATGGCATGATAATTGACTCCATGCATCTAAAAGCGTAGGTAGTGCAAAATTATTTTTGTGCTACTGATACATTAGCAAGAGACAGGACTATTCAAAGAGGTTAATTGCATAGAGGGGCAAAACCACTTAATTTCTTAACCACGTGATTGCATATAGGATTGTTTAAGTAACGTGTTAGAAAAAGACTTAGCATGCTCAAAAACTAGGAACAAACAATAAAATCTCTCTCTCTCAATGCAGCAAAATATTATTTAAGTCAATCCTGCATAATTTATTGTTTCTAGTAGTTCTAAGGTTTCTAGTTGTTTACCGCTTACTAAGAGACCATATGTAGTCATTCAAATTTATCCCCAACATGATAGTGGTAAAAGAAATTATATTCAACTCATGATCCTGAGTGTTGAAATGTTTTGTTTCGACCCCTAATAAAAATTAGCATTGTACTGATATTGGGTATTTGTAGGTATGTTGCCCTTGCCGACATAGTTTTAGCATTAGTGGATTAATTGCATTGTCTCAAGCGAAATCAACTACTACTAGGTGTGGTATGATGGAAAGGTTGGGGGTTTACAATCATAGGAAAGTTGAGGAATGCCAATGCAATGGAGGGAGATATGTAGGAAGAGAATTGGTTTAGGGTTGATCAAGTTTTATTTTATAATTATATTAAATATTATAAAATTAATATTTTGGTTCATCGAATTTAATATAAATTATAAGTTGATTAAATTTAACTAATATGATTTATTACTTTTGAAATTTAATTAATTCTATAATTTTACAATTTTAATATATCCATATTTATCTAATTAGTTAAATTTAAAGTTGGTATTGTACCGACATCATTGCACCCTCTCTGTGAATAGATATCCTGATCTGGAATGATACATTGCTTTCTAGATAATATTCAGTTTTCTATTGAGAGAATTAAAATAAACGATATTAATTGAACAAATGAATTGTACGGTACAAAAATTACTCTTACACTATTTTAAGAAGTCTTAGGTTACTTTGAAATTCTTCCCCAATATGAGAGCCACATTTTACAAACACAGCTGGGTAGCCAATGGGAGCATCAACCCAGGCTTCATGCCCTTGTATATGCCCTGAATGATTGACAAGCCTGGTGAAGATCTTTCCACTCCAAATGTGTTGCCAGGAGCATCCATCTGCTGTAGGGAAATAAACCTTGACCTCCTTTTTGGCTTTGTCAAGTACAGGTGCTACCATTATCTCTGTCCCAACTAAAAATTGCTCATATGTCAAACTTTGTACATGCTTGTCATCTGGATAATGTAGGAACAAATGTCTGACAACAGGCAAACCTCTCTGAGCTGCTTCCTGATAAAGCTCATGAAGAGGATCGCATTAGATATAGATTGAAAGGAACTTTTCTTGCATCATCTAACTATATAGGAAGAGACCTTACCTTTACTAGTTGGATTCGGTAAAACTTCCAAGCGTTGTAGATTTTGGCACAACGAGCAAAATGAGATAATGTGTTGTCGTTTTCGTAGAACTGACAATTTGAGGCTGGCTTGTTTCCCTGCACATGCTAACTTGCATCAGTATTGCTTGGAGACTTATTGGTGGAGTGAGTTTCCTTATAGCTTAAACTTGTGATGCTTACTTCATGTGTTCTGAATACTACACTGAATGCATTTAGTTCCATCCAGCGAATGAGAAGTTCCTCACTTCTCTGATACCTGATAATAGGTATGTCTACTGCACAGTAGCCTCCTATATCACTATGATTGAAGGCAAAACCTGAAATTCCACTACTGAGCAAGCCTGTTATACTGCTTTTTATTCCATCATTGGCTTGCCAACTTACCATTTGATCACCTTCCCAAAATAGCATAGCCCATTTGGGACTACCTCTAAAACCTGCACGCATGAAAAAGACCAGGCTGTCTTCTGGGTCTCTCCCATTAATATGATTGTCTGATTTCCACTCGTCCACAAATTCCTTATTGACCTGGGCCCAAAGTTCAGGATACCTGTTATGAGCTTGAATAGGGTCTTCATCTGCGTGAAGAGTAGTTGCAGTTGGTCAGTTGGCATGCTGAAAGATTAAGTGAAATCAAAATGATGATACATTAATCATATATAATGCATGTCCAACCATTTGGTAAGTCTACTTGGAAGTTATTTTGCCATTGAGCTATATGTAACTATTATGACAAATGAACATCACAAGTACCTGCACACAGGCAAGCATCTAAAGGCAATCCTTCACCAAAATCTGCCATCCAGCCCCTAACCCCAGCATCCACCATTTCATGAAGAATCTTCTTGAACCAACTGCTTGCTTTTGGGTGGGTAAAGTCCAACATTCCGACATCAAAAGCTGTATTTGGTATCATGTATGTTCTGCCAGCTTTGTCTTTGACTAAAATATCTAATCTCTTTGCTTCTTCAAACAGGTCCTTGTATTTGTTTGGTTTTTCATCAGTCTGCAAGTTATCTCTTTTTTCAGGGAACTAATAAATGAATGTGTTACTCATTTGAGTAGGCTGAGTAAGCAAGTGTTCTACCGGAACAAGGCAAGGATTGCAGTATGTCATCACTCTTATATCATGAGCACGAAGATCATCTATTAGCTCTCTCCATCCGGCATAATGGCATTCATCAACTTCCCAATTCCACCAAAGTTGTGACCCAATTACAGTTTCCCTCTTGCCGACCCAATCCTGCAAGATGATCATCTCACTTTTAATCAACATCATGAAAAAAATATGATTCCTTGTCGTTTTAAGGCAACTTGTTTGTAATGTTTAATTACTAATATTCATCACCCCATTAAAAGTTCCAGCTTGTCATTAGTGATTATTCTCATTTATCTTGTGTTTCTCTTAATTTGAACATATGTCCGTGAATATTCAAATCTAAAGCTAAAATCTTTATTAGTATTTCACTGTTTCAAATATGCAATGGTGGTTTAGTAAAGAGTTCATGTCGAATAGTATCAAATTTAATCTAGTAATCCTTTCTAAGCAAGATCTGTCTGTGTCTAAAATCCAAATCTCTCATATAGATTTGAGTTGGTCAAATGATTCAACTTATTTATGGATTGTGATTAGTACAAATCCTAACTATACAGGTTGAATATAATTCCGCAATTACATATTTAATCAACTTCACTATTCAAATGAATTGTGATAAATCATCTCACTTCCTAATGATCTTGAGTACACTAATTTTAGCCCTTAGGGTAGGGTTGAGTTGGCTAGTGCAGGACAGAGTTGCTACTATAGGGCAAGGGTTTGAATCTCGACAAAGTCAAGGAAAAAAAAACCCTCCCACAGGGCCAACAACGGTTTCCCGATTTACCTCCTCACATATGGTCGTGGGGCCGACCGTGTGGGGCGGTTGGGTGGCGGATTCTACCTTTTGCTACCATTGAGTACCCTAATTTTATTATCCATTGGAGTGAGTATGTGTTAGTTTAGGAGGAATTATTCCTCAATGAATAACCCTAGGTAGCCCCCACAATCTTATCATTGATATTATGAAACAGACAAGGATACCCACCTGAGATATATATTTACACACAGGTTAAGATAAACTTCCCTACCTCTGTTGTTAAATTTATGGTTCTATTACTTACAACTTCTCATCTCCAAAGGAATCTTCTCTGTTTGTTGTTTGTTTCTCTATATGGCTGTGCACATTTCCCACCTAGATGACGATGTCTTGATTGAACTCATTGATAGTGTAACCTGGTTGAGTCTGAACTTTTAATGTTATCTTGAGAATTATATGTACTTCTTTAAGAATAAATCGAGCATACTTTATTAGCAGTTCAATCACCTGCAACCAAAATGCTGAAATTGGAACATCATATTGTTGTAATTGATCCCATACTGTGTGAACAGCTTTCGTGCCTCCCTGCATGCCAACAACAGCTCCAGAAATGATCCAGTTTGGAAGTGTGGGGGGTCTTCCTATCGTCTCTGTGTAAAGCTCAAGGAGCTCAACAGGTGAATTTCCATTCAGTATTCTTCCCTGAGCACAATTTCCATGTATCTATAATAAAAAATAAGAATAAATTGTCACTGCTCAGAAATCCAAATGGTCATGATTGTGATCATGAACAAAGGATTACTCATTTAGGACAGAAGAAATGAAGTTTATTCATGGATCAGATATATTGACTACTTGCAAGAAACAAAGAATTTAACTAACTCACTGCTAATGTGGTTTGACTTTATTCCCTTAAAACAATTTTCATTTCTTTGCAAAGATAAGGAGAAGCTTGCTAATAAATAAGATTTATCATTGAAAATAAAAACTCAACTCTAGCATAGATAATGGTTTTGTGAGCATGCTACCAAAACATTAAAAGTGTCATAGATGTTTTCAGGTTCGACTACCTCAATCTGTATCCTGTCAAGCTTTGTGAGATCAAAAACTGAGTAATTGTACCCTTCAAGGTAAAGGGATTTCATTCTTGAGGTAATGTAGAATGGAGAAGGGGCATATGTTGTACTCCAGTCACCTCCTGATCTGACAATGTAAAAAGTAAACCTTATAATTCTGCGATTCCATTTCGTTACAATACTGCAGCAAATTATGGCTGGTAGTAGTACCTGTAACTAACCAAATTGGCAGCAAAGGTGATAGGTTGATCTCCTCGTCCAATACCTTGTTCCTGCACCAGTATTGGCACCCTCTTTCCTTTGAACTCAACATGGGAAAACTGCTCACCGAATCCATAAAACCTCTCATCTTTATCGCTTGCATATGTGATGAAAACTTTGTTGAACTCCATAACAATTCCCTTCTTTCCCTCTTGTTCATCATGTGATGAGAGTGCAACAAAACCTTTATTACTTGACATGCAGCTGAGCCACTGGCACCTCATTCGAATTAATTTCCACCTGGAGATCTTTATATTCATTTTGTATATGATGCCAGGACTGCATTTCTGATCGAATTCACCAAACTTCAGATGAAACCCAATTTGATCCTTACTCTTTTGCTCAAGTAGAAACCAATACCTTGCGACAAGTGAAGATTTCCTGGAACCAAATTTCAATCTTTTCTTCCGCAAGTTCTTCTTAGCATAGTTAGTCTTTTGATTGAAGACCCTTCCTGTGATCATCAGAATAGGGAATTTTGATTCCTCTACCAACTCACGAATGTCTTCATTGCTTGAATTTGTAAACCCAGATGGGAGAACAATATCGCTAGGCTTCTTTAGAATGTCTGTCTCATGAATAACTCTTATTTCTTCTATTGTCTGATGCTTGCAGATGAAATAAGCATCGCCATCATGGATAACAAAGGAACCTCTGCTTTCCTCAGCATGACTTTGAACTGCTGCTGCTGAAATAAACGCCTCTCCAGGGATTGTAGACCATACGCTTCGGCTCGGCTGAGTTCGGTGTGATATTGAAAGATGGCCACCATTTCTTGTGCTCCAAGAAAGCTGGAAATCCTGCCCGATACAAAAACTCTGGTCTTGCAATAGCTTGTCCGAATCGAAGTGGAGGCTTCCACGGATGAAAGGCAGGCGCTTGGGGGTGGAAGGGAAGGGGTTGTTGATGCGCCGTTGATGCCTCTGGGAGACCTTTAACCCTGCCATGGTCAAGCAATTGGGAGGCGATGACACCAATCCCAATTGATCGAAAAGATTCAGAGATTCAACTGCCTCTTTTTCAATTCTATTTATTAACAGCGGCTGGTTCTGGATGCACTGGTGGAGCCCACTAGAAGGATGAATACCTGCCAAATTCGCTGGACCCTGTACACATGGAGAATTCTTATATCATGCCCTCGGCAAAATCTAAGCTTATGACTTGTGGGCAAAAGCAAGATTGAGGTAATAGCTATCAGCTCTTTGCATATAACATGTTGGATCTGTTCATTACAAACTTGGTTCAATTTTCATGGTTGAGGATGTTCATGGTCGCATGGATTCATGAGAATCTAGTTTTGGCACGGCCTCTCACTGTGACTCTGGCCTGGTCAATAGGTTTGAAAATCTAAATTGTGGATGTGGGTGCTTACAGTTGGTAGCTGAAACTTTGTGTGAGAAGATGGAGAAATCTGACCTTTGGAGGACCAACACCCAAACACCAAGAAACCAACTAACTGCCCTCCCCTCCAATGCCAACAGACGAGCTATAAAAGTTACATATGAAGTAGGTATCTGAACGGCTTGTGCTGGATTCTGTGGATGTATATAGGTGTGTTTCTCCTACCTAGCTGGGATCTTTAGAATGAGAACTGCAGCCAGATTCTGTAAAAGCTTTTAAAATAGGTCGATTCAGCTCTGTTAGCTCGTTTTATTAGCGTGCTGGATCAGGTTCAACCTGGCCTATTACTTCTCGGTATAGCAGGAGACTCTAGGTGGGCCGTCTTGCATGGGCTAGGCCCAATTCAATTACAGTGAGGCAAGTCCGTCAAGTCTAGGTCCATTTTAATTTTTTTAAAAATAAGTCAGAAAATAGGAAAAATAATAGTTTTTAGAAAATTATATATTTCTTATAATTTAAAAGTATTTTTTAGATAGTATATCAAATTTTCTTTTTTTTTTAAAAAAAAAAATTTGCTCTACTCCAAGAGAAATGACACCAAAATAGGGCAAGCTAAGTGAGCACATAATAGGTTACTTTCCCATTTATATGGCTAATATAAAGATTAAAATATTTTTAATTCATATATATTTTTGATATTTTCTTTTTAAAATTTATACAATTTAATTTTGAAGGATGATAAAATAATGCGAGATTTTACCCAACACATGAGATTTTACCCAACACAGTACGTTGCATGGCAGGTCAGATGATCCGAGATTCATTTTGTACACTGGGGCTATTCAAGGCATAAGCCGCTGAGATCTATGCCTATGCCTAGGGCTTTCATTATATTGGGCTGCAAAATATATATATTGATACGGTGAGTTATGGAGAATCCTTTAGAGTTGACATAGTTAATATAACGGTGAGCCTAAACGTTAGTGTGGCAGTTGATGTAGACTTATTAGACTGATCGACCTATGGACCCGGTCAATACAATTAGCACCAATAAAGACTAATAGAGCCGTCCGGTTCGCTGGCTCGATTGGCCGAACGAACAGAGGGGAGTAGGTCAGGCACCTCATCACCCGAGCACCTTTTGCCCAGTCGAGCAGATGGGCCGGTCGGCGGGCCTGCAC